>JAECUM010001963.1:0-155617 GCA_016617855.1 Megalonaias nervosa
AATGCTCTTATTGCTAAAAGGTCAAGGTCACGGTCATGTATTGAAAACAATACATTTGTTGGGTTTGAAAAACCTCAGTCTGATTGTGTTTTGGAGAATTTTGAACCATTCATGTCGAAGGGTTCTATATCACTCTTGGGTGATTTGGCCAATCCTATCCCTATTAAAATTTTTAGGGATACAGGAGCTTCTCAGAGTCTTTTAGTTTCAGGTATTTTGCCTTCTTCTGAGAAGACCTGTTCTAATGAGTGTTCTCATTCAGGGAGTAGAGTGCGGCTTTGTTAATGTTCCTCTCTATTCTGTTAATTTGTCATCAGACTTAGTTTCAGGACCTGTGACAGTTAGTGTAGTGTCTACCTTACCCGTTGAGGGCATTCATTTGTTGCTAGGCAATGACTTAGCTGGAGACAAGGTTGTGGTTAATCCACTTGTAACTGACGAGCCTTCTTTGGATCAGAAAGTTGATCCTATTGAAAAAATCCCTGATTTATTCCCAGCTTGTGCAGTTACCAGAGCTATGGCAAAGAAAGCTCTTGAGAATGATTTTGAAAAGGAAGGCATTCCTTTAGCTGACGCATGTATTGGCCAGGCTTTTGATGAGGTCACTTTCACTTCTAATTTGGATCAGTCAAAAGGTATTGATCATAGTGATCCTCTTTTGAATACTCATTCTCTTTTATCTGATCAGTGTGATAAACGACAATCACTTGTCGTCTAATAGGAGAAGGACCCTGAGATCTCCTGTTTGTTTCAGCGGGCCGTTAGTGAAAAAGAAGCAACTGAAGTACCTGTCTGTTACTTCATTAAAAATGGAGTTCTTATGAGAAAATGGAGACCTCTCGAAGTACCTGCTAGTGACAAATGGTCAGTAAAATATCAGATTGTGGTTCCGAAACCTTACAGACAGGAAATACTTAGTTTGGCCCATGAAACTCCTATGGCTGGTCATTTAGGGATAAATAAAACATATCACAAGATCTTGACTCACTTCTATTGTCCAAAAATCAAAAGTGATGTATGCAAGTTTTGTAGATCTTGTCATACTTGTCAAATTGTAGGAAAACCAAATCAAAAGATACCTAAAGCTCATCTGCAACCAATTCCTGCATTTGACGAACCGTTCAGTAGTACTAGAATTACGGTAGATTGTGTTGATCCCTTATCGAAGACCAAGTCAGGTAACCAAAATTTGTTGACCATCAAGTTTGCGTCAACAAGTTTTCCAAAGGCAATTCTGTTGCGGAATTTTTCTCAATTTGGCCTTCTCAAATTTGTTCAATTTGGTCAAAGGTCAGATTTCAAGTCTGGTATGTTCCAGCTTGTTACACTTGAATTTTGCATTCAGCAGTTCAAGTCAAAGTGAAGCTATGGTTTCACCAAAGTGTACTAGAGAGAATTTTGAGTCCCGTAATAAAGTCCATTCTCTCTTGCTCATTCTGCAGAATTTTCTTCAATTAAGATTTTATGGCCCTTACAAAGTAAAGAAGAAAATGAATTGAGTTAAATTATAATAATTAGTACTCAAGTCTAAATAAATTAATGGAGTACTAGTATTTTCAAAGAAATAGCCAGGTAAATCATGCAATTAATTTAGTTGTACCTGTCCCACCAGCTGAGGATTTGAATGAAGGAATTCAGTTGGATTCTACTAATCTTGGAACAACAAGTCTTCGGAATTCGGAAGTTATGGAAAATCTGGAACAGAAACTTTCTCATTTACAAAATCAAGAAAAAAGTGAACTTAAACAATTATTGTCTGAATATGAGCACTTGTTTCCAGACGTGCCTACAAGGACAAACAAAATTTTTCACGACGTTGAAATAGTAGATTCGAAACCCATGAAACAACACCCATACAGAATGAATCCTTTTAAACAGGAATACATGAAAAAAGAGATTTTGTATTTACTGGAAAATGATTTTATAGAGCCCAGTAAGAGTGATTGGAGTTCACCGTGCATTCTTGTTCCGAAACCGGATAAAACTTTCCGAATGTGTACGGATTATAGGAAGGTGAACAGTGTGACAAAAACAGACTCATTTCCATTGCAAAGAATCGACGATTGTATCGACAAAATTGGAAATGCCAAATACGTCACTAAATTCGACCTTCTGAAGGGTTTTTGGCAAATTCCACTAACGGAAAGAGCAAAAGAAATTTCGGCATTTGTGACTCCAGATGGACTCTACCAGTATAAAGTAATGCTATTTGGGATGAAGGGTTCTCCAAGTACTTTTCAACGCCTTATAAATATGATTACCTCTGGTCTAGACAATTGTGATGCCTATATTGATGATGTCATCATCTACAACAACACCTGGAAAGAACATCTAGCCACTATTAATTTATCTAAAAGTGAGTTCTGCCGTGCGTGTGTTACTTTTCTAGGACATATTGTGGGACATGGTCAAATTAAACCTATAGATGCTAAGGTCAAGGCTATTTCTGAATTTCCTTTGCCTGTCAGTAAAAAACAGCTGATGAGATTTTTGGGTATGGCCGGGTACTATCGCAAATTTTGTTCTAATTTTTCTGATATTGTTGAACCTCTGACAAACTTGCTGAGAAAGAAAAACAAGTTTTTTTGGACTGAAAAATGTCAAGAGGCTTTTGATAGATTCAAGGCCATACTTGAAAGTGCACCAGTTTTAACAGCTCCAGATTTCAGTCAACCGTTCAAACTATCTGTGGATGCAAGTGATGTTGGGGTTGGAGCAGTTTTGCTTCAAGATGACAAAAATGGTGTTGAACACCCAGTGTGTTACTTCTCTAAGAAATTAAATAAACACCAAAGAAACTACTCAACAATCGAGAAGGAATGCTTGGCTTTAATGCTAGCATTACAGCATTTTGAAGTTTATCAGTTCAGCTCCTTCTCCGGTTGTTGTTTAGTGATCACAACCGCCTTACTTTCATCAGCAGAATGAAAAATAAAAATCAAAGACTGTTGAGATGGAGTTTATTTTTGCAAGAGTACAATCTTGACATCGGGCACATTAAAGGAAAAGATAATTTAATTGCAGGCGCACTTTCCCGTGTATAGAAATGTCAATTTCATATACACCTTTGTGTAAATTCATAAGAGTTCTTCTTATGTAAAATTTTTACCTCGTGTATAATTTACATCTGGTAAAAAAGAAAGCTTTATTACATAAATCTTTCTTTTTTCTTTACGGGGGAAAGTGTTACGACCCTGTAGTTAAATTACATATGTGTTAAAATTTAAATTCTTCTAAGTCTTTGTTTCATTTTTTATTTTATTTTTATACCACTAAATGTTATTATGATTATTATTATGGTGATGATTATGTTAGCAAAGTCTAATAGTTTGTTAGAAACATCATATTTATTTAAAACGTAAATGTGACTCGTGTAAGCACGATTTTTGCATGACGGTTTTTCGTAGCAAGTAAACATTCAGCAGTAGGTATGTAAATGATTGGCTAATGCTTGTTCAGGTTTTCGTAATGTCCAGATGGATTGCGAAATCACACGTGTGCTTCGTGCTTGTGTACATGTAATGACGCATTAGCATGTTTTAAATGCTCAGTTACCTGTAAGAAATATTTAGTCGTAGTCGTAATCGTAGTCAGTCGTAGTTCAGAGTCACATCATAACATCTTGTAGAGTTTATAATACCTTAAGAAAGGTATTTCTGTGCTGGAAAGAGTTGCGCATTCGTACGAAGATCAACATGTGTGTTGTTAGTGGTGGTAACTGTATTTCATCTGCTTTCTAAATAATTATTTTCCCTGGAGAAAACACTACTGGCTTTGGACAAAGACATTTGATGAAATTATTTCTAAATCGGAACAGAACAATACAAATTGTGCTTTACAGTGAAAAGTCTGGACATTTTGTTAGCCTTCGTCTGACGTCATCATCCGCCATCTTGGAACGGAACTGAGATTCAGACTGTATCAATTTAGAACTGTTTATTCACAGGACTTATGTGTGTTCACAAATTTAGAACAATTTTTGGGATCTTCTTCGTAAATCGTAAGTCTTGTTTCACATATTTACCTTCTCTCCGTGTTTTCTAGGGAAATAAATTATTTTTGTTAAAATTTACAAAGCTTGTTGTCTTCACTCTTTCTTTGTGTTACTTTGAACGAGCCGATACGTAACAATACTGACTTGAACGGTTCAGTATTTGATGTTTTTGTTTATTGGCCGCTATAGTTGCCATGTTTTGAGGTCAGACAAGTATCATTTTCGATCAAGACCGGCTACATATTGTTATAGTGTTTTTGTAATAAAAAAAAAAGGTCAAATGCGTGTCTCTACGACTATTCGTTCAGTACAAAATGAGCTATAACAAATGTTTAAGATGGCCAACAATGGAGCCATTTCTGAGTTTAGACAAGCATCGTTTTAATAAAGGACTAATTATATATGGCAAGTTATGTTTTCAAGAAAACTCCACGTCGATATGCCCATCGAGTCGCACGTGCTGATTCCTGGAAACAAGGGGGTGGGGTGGAGGCCTAGCGGATTGAAAGTTGGAAGGTGAGCAGTGGATATTTAACGTGACCAGAAATGATGTCATGCTACACCAACTGCAGCCTTCAAGAGGGAGCAGGAGGAGGAGACACGTAGAAACAGAGTTAGAAAGAAAGAGAACGAATAAAGTATACCATAGCCGATACAAATCTGAGTAAAAACAAATTGCAAACAGCAAGGGGGAAGGTTCGCAACCAAAGTTACAAATATTTGTTTAATCATGCCCTCTTACACGTTGCAATACATTATAACTGAGACATATGTGTGTTCTATGTGCTGTTCTTTGACACTGAGTTAATTGCTGAAAATCATCCCTAAACCATTTTTACGAAACAAAAACAAAAACTGGTTACAGTACATCTTATTCTGAGATTGTTAGTAAGATGAGATTTTAAAACGTTTGTAAAGTTTCTTCACTAAACTAATGCAAAGGCGAACAACTTCGGTTGTAATGTTCGTGAAAATGTTTGTTCTTGCCATCAAGTGTATGTGTCAACGTAAAGATATTTTTCAGTTCTCACTGCATAGTGCTTTGGCAAATCAATCTTTAAAATATGTTGTCCAAGCTGATTTTCCGGAACCAAACAAAATATTGCGTGCATTTAAACTGAAGCACTTATCACGAGTGGCGTGAAACCTCAAACTGCCATAGCACTGAGGAGGCCAATACTTCGAAGAACGCAAACTGTAGTTGAACTATCGTGATTTACATATTTTTATATTTTTATGAACAGAATCAAATAAATTTCAAACACTAATGAAACACTCGAATACAAATAATACAAATAAAGACAACCACACATGTTTATAAAATACTTTACAAATTCCATGCTATTTAGATATCAAATATCATACCTTTTATCTGGCATCTCAAAAATATATAGGAAAATAACTGTGTGGTCTGAGGCCAGATAATTAGAATGATCAATTTTAATGAAAGAACGGAGTCTCCATACTTTTTCTTACCATGATGCATCTCATCGATATGTCTGGTTCCTTACTTCGTGACGGTGTGCCCCCCACCCCCCTTGGTGCGCACTCCGCTACACGGCTAACTAATAGGGAGGCATTTATTTTACATGCTACTGGCCTGTTCTATTGACTTGCAAAAGTATTAAGGCCGAGTACCAGTGAAAGGACAACAGTTGTAGAGGTTTTATGTTGTCGATGTTATACTGGGCAACTGCCCTTATATTATTTACTCAATACTTTGCATCGACTTAAGCGTAAGCAAACAAGTATTCTCCAAAACGTACGCAGTTCATATAGTGCATGCTGCATCAAACCCAAATATCCCAGATATAGTGCAAGCTTACTTTTATAAATTCTTAAATAACTACACAAACACAAATAGTCCGATAATCTGGCTGCAGTTCTAGGAAACCCAGTAGTTTCATACCATAGATTCCGGCAGTCGAATTAAGATACTTTTGCATAACTATAAAATATGTCAAGATAAGAATATCATTCACGAAACCTGATAGGTCAATGATAGGTCCTATTAAAAGAAATGTATGCACCCCAGCCCCAAATTTATGGATACATTCTCATGTCCGTAGGTCATTTTGAGACAAAGTGATGCGCACAGTGCAAATTTTATCAAACACCGTGTACTGAAAAGCTTGATCCAATTCAAAATAGTTGTCATCTAGGCCGTTTTGGAGATATTCTACTTCCCTTGAGCTGTTGTGGGTTGCTAGCTCTGCTTCCTAGCCAACTATTGGTATTGCACTATCTAGATATTGCGATGTAGCTATGAAAAGTAAACATGCATCAAATCAGTTTCAACAACAGTAATATTTGGAAAAAGACACATCATAGTTTTAACACGAGAAATTTGACTGGGTCAATTTACGAAACTGTCTCCTGCTATCTTAAACATTTTCATTAAAATAGTTGCTGTCAAATGTTGTGTATATTTCCCATATTTATACATTTTCTAGTAAAAATGGCAAAAAGAGACTATATTGTATATAAAGCTAATAATTTTATTCCTCTATTAGAAGAGTTACTACTCTGCGGCAAAGGCATTGCGGTTGTATACATTGCGAGTGACCCTTGCCAGCATTTGTTCAGAGATATAAAAGTGTATACAACATCAGTTTCATATCTCTTTTTACCAACAGTTTTGGGACGTTACCAAAATTTCTTTACAATGCTACTTGAATGCAAAAATGGACATGGAAGTCAAAAATTGTGAGGGAATTTGAGATACTATGCTAGTCGTCCATGATAAAACTGTTCCATTCTATAGTCAATTAGTTTGTAGGAAAATGTTGTCTAAAGCGTACTAACTTAACAAATAATATCTACTATTAAGTAAAGAATATGCTTTAAAAGTAATTTTCTCTTGACGTAACTATAAAAAAAAAATTGCTCCTAAAATATCATTTTTTACTGGTGGTGCTAATAGCTAATACCAGCAGAAAAGGGGAGGGGATAATCGTCACATAACTATTGTCTAATAAATTAGGAGAGATTAAAGTTTAATCAATAAACATTAGATAATGTTGGAACTTTGATATATTGCTGTGTAGGACTGTGCTAGGTGTACAGAGTTACGCATCAATAAATAAAAAAATTATACGACTATGATATTGAACACAAATTTCTTCTTAGATTCATATTTCACTTACAACTTACTTTAATTATTGTTCGAGCTTATTAAATGATAGTATATAGTAAGATAAGCTACAGGATAAATGTTAACAGTGGAAATTTCGGTTCAGGAAAGAAGCATTTTAATTGCTTGGCTTCTAATTCGTACATATCACAAAACACAACTCTTGCGGAGCCTAAGTCTGTCCGTTAAACTCAGTCTCATGTGCACATAGTTAAGGATGAGTATCTGGATGAGGTTCAAGCTGGTGCTTCTATCAGCATAAATGATCAATGAATTCTAATATTTTACCATTGAAATTTAGACATAAAAAAAAAAAGAAGAGAAAATAAACAAATGATACTGATACACATTCAATGCCAAGGGAAATCACAACAATTTCATAGGAAAAGATTGTATTGTTAAGTCCAGCAAACTTTCTAAATTAATTAGAGTGTTTTGACCCGATGAATATGATAACGTTTTTCCTGTTGTTAAAACCCATAAAAAGCAAGGCATGTGCTTTTATCTTGGGTTTTTAAAATCAGAGAAAATCTGATTTTGGATAGCGAAATCGGTATACCGTTAGGAAAGAATGGTAAACTCTTTGAACAATTCACATTTCACATTCTCTTAAAAAAAATTAAGCATTGCTGATACACTACCTTGGTGAGATGAACTTTTTGGTACGAAGAAAAGTTGGTATAATAGTCAGAGGAAGCAAAGTAACAGGAAATTATTTGCAAGTTCATTTTACAGGACTAGTAAACCATGAACAAGAAAAGAAAAGTTGTTATGTATATCTATATTTTCTGTAACGCCATACCTTCCTTTGGCATTAGAATATCACCCAGCCTCGACAGTACCAAAATTAATCTTTCAAAAATTCAGAAGACGTCCATCTCCTAAACACCCCCCTGGCTACTCAAACAACAAAAGTACTTTTTACGTTACACGATGGAAAAAAAATCGGAGACAAACCCCTCCATGTTCCACAACTCTTATCACGAACTCCTCGTCCAATTTGAAGACTACACAAGAATTTATACTGATGGATCAAAAGATGAGGAAAAGGCTGCTGCAGCCTTCGTTAGTGGAAAAAACACAACAAATGGTACTTCAATTTTCTAAGCCGAAATCAGAGCAATAGACCTTGCTTTGCAATATATATTAAACAGCATCATCTTCTCCGACTCACTATCAGTACTTCAGTCACTACATAATAGAAAACTGGAGAACCCATTATTAGCCAATATTCTCCTGAAGGAAGTAAACATTTATCATAAGCTATAGCTTTTATGCTATCACCTTGAGCAGTTTTATGTGTTATGTATACCGTCCCTGAATTTTAATTACCTTTCGTCTGTTTTCATTATCATACACCATTTACACTCCTCGTTGATCGGGAGGCTTTATTTATCACCGTTACCATTTTATCGTTTTACTTTCAACTGATTGGTTTCGTATCGCTGGTCGATACGAAACCTTTTACCACTTTTAAGTGATCAAAGATAAACGTTTTGTATGGCGCTAAATAGCCTAACAGTGCTGATGCGCTGTAAAAATATAATCAACCAAACAACCATATTTTCTGTAACTTCTGGTATATGATTTTATTTAATTTTCATAAGTTTTATTCATAGTCGTAAACTGTATAGAATATTTTTTTTCTCATAAATTGTGTGCATAATTTGGCTCTGTTAAAAACGCAAATTACGTAGGATCTATAAATATGTTTACGTACTTGTTGACAATTAGAAATAATAATCGTAATAATAAGACTAAAAATGGCGCCTAAGGCGTATTTTCTCAGTGACTGATGCGATATCGATGTTTCCAGAATAACTCTGTGGAGTTTCATTGTTGCGTAAGGTCATGTAAATATACGCATTTGTCGTAAATCAATAGCATATGTTGTCACATGGGGTATATTGCGAACTACAGTCGCAATATACGGTGTAAATAAGGAGAAAATTAAGCACTTAGTTTCATTCCGATTTATGGAGTCATTCACACTTTTAGTGTACCTGTTGTAAGTCTGCGGACGTATTTTATGTTGTACTTAGATATTTTTTGAGGGGAAAAACATTTGTTTGGACTGTTCAGTGGTGACAAAAAGTGCTTATTATCTGGACTCTAAAATTATTCTGGAACTGTTATAAATTATTTCTAAAGAATTTCTGGACAACGCCATCTTGACGACGTCACGGTTCCTGGAGGACCAGTTCATTTCCGGTATTGAAAATTATAAGGGACTTTTCATTCGTTTAGGACTTTCAAAGACTGTTATAAGGACAAATTTGTGTTCAGTTCATTATACTGTAAGTTCCTCTCACATTTTTTATTTATCACTTAAATAATTAAATTGTTTGCGAAGTTTTACAAAACTTGTTGGTTTTGCTTCTTAGGCATGAACCAAATAGCATACAATATGGGATACATTTGACGCAACCATTCTATCCAGCACATTTACCATTTATTGCACAGCTTTTATTTTGATAATTTACCTAGAATATTCAAGATAGACGTATACCATTTATATATTTCTTATTATTGCTTAGGAGTGATACATTGATCTTCGATGTCAACTTCATAGTGGGGCCATGAGAAAAGAAAGTAAGCTGGTGTGCTAAAACTTTTATTTTTCTCCCCCAAAATATGTCCCAAAAATGATATAGGCATCACCATTTGCAAAATTATTCCATTGGTGGCATCTGCCATTGAAAACAGTATGTTTATTTATAGCTGCTCTTGTCGAGTTACTTTGCGTTTCAGAATGGGTGACGATTTGCTATGCTGTATGTTTGTGTGTCTGTGCTGAAATATGAATCATATTCATTAAAATATGAACGCCTATGGAAAATTAAGAAAATATAGTATAACCGCATTTTTTTTCCATATCAAGTAATATGTGCGCAAAATATGCTACATTCTCCTGATGTCAATATTTCTGTTAAAGGAACAAAACGCGGTTGCCTCCCCTTCACCAAGTTTTCATAACGCAGAGATGAGTTTGAGGAAAATTGAAGGTAGTGTAAGGGGATAATGCATAAAACTTACTAGCATACATAGAAATAAAAAGAAAATAATATCAGATGTGGTTAAATGCACCAACGGATAAATAGCAGCATTTTCTTAAGGGTGTAACTGACAGTACATAACTAAATTGTCACGGATGAACATGCTCGAATTGGTGTAAACCCACTGGATTGGTGTCATCCAGAGAGGCGGCTATGGATCATGTAACTCAACTGGCTAGTGCCTGCATACAGCCTCACATAATGTAAAGTAGGAAGGAATTTGTGATCTAGAAAAACTGGTCTACTCTTGTCACCAAGAGGGAACCACTCAAACCGTGGAATCGGAGGGAACTTTGCTTACCCGCGTGAGTAACCACGGATGTACGCTGGCATTTGTAATCAGTTGCAGAACCTAATATTTCATTTTATCCTGTCGGTCCCGTGGAGATTAGTCTCCTTTGGAAACAAAAGAAACACTGGCATGTCTGATCACCGTAGTGAAAGTTGTCATTCGGTCTTCCGGTATGTTTCAACTTTAATTTTTATACTTTAAATAACACTTAATTCAAGATATGTATGTATAAAGTAAAACGTGTGTGTGTGTGTGTGTGATTTTGCACTGCCAGTTATTCAGATATTACCTATATTTCTGTTCTTTTATCAGTTCGTAAAATCTTTGTAGCAGCAAATATTTTGATATCGTATCAAACTATTAAAGCTGTCGGTATCATCTGTACACTCCGTCTTTTTATACTCTCGATAAATATCGTGTGATTTTTCGGCACGCGTTATTTGAGTTGGGCATTGGGATATAGATTCTGAGTTTCCTATCTCTCGCGTGTGTAAGTGATCTTTAAAATTTATTTTGTTCGATGCTACACAGGCATGGCAAGATTTTGTAAGCTATATTCCTTAATCCGAAAAACTGCACTTCTCTTGGCGCTAACACTTATAATCATGGTTTGTCACTGGTTGATATCCAAGAAACAATGTGGATTTAGAAATACTGGTTATTGCGCAGGGCTGGTAACGGGAGCTCAAGGAACACAGACCGGTTTAATATATCCTGGGAAGAATTCGTGGATTCTGCAGCCTATGTATCGTAACCCGTCTGGACCAATTCATCTCAAACTGAGGGATGGCACTTGTGTCCCGTATACTAATTACACGTTCTTGCCTCTTACTTTAACTTCAGCTTATGTTTTGAATAACCCAGAGATCTGTAAATCTAACGGACGATTATCATTCCTCGTCGTGATAAACAGCGGTGTCCAGAATTTTGATAGACGGAATGCACTTCGAGAAACTTGGGCCAATTCAAAATTACTGAGATATCCAACACTAATGGTGGTATTCCTGTTGGGAAAATCCTCAAATTCTTCCATCCAGAAAATTGTGGAGATGGAACAATCTGTACACCGGGATATAGTGCAAGGCGAGTTCATAGACGAGTATCATAACCTAACTCACAAGGCAGTTATGGGACTGAGGTGGGTCAGCGAGTTTTGTCAACACGCCGAACTCGTCCTTAAAGTAGACGATGACGTTTTCCTCAATATTTATCGAGTTATAGAAGAGATTATGCCCGTACATTCTAATACTGGATCGCAGATATTGTGCAACCTACATTATGTTGATAGAATAGTCCGTCATGGAAATATGTGGGCCCTTGATTACGATTATTTTCCCGACTGTGACGATTATCCTTTCTCATTTTGTAACGGAGGTTTTGTGCTAATGCATGAGAACGTCGTTCCACAATTGTTAAAATTAACACACACGACACCATTCATCTGGATGGATGATGTTTACTTGTACGGAATTTTGGCCAATGTTGCTGAGAACATTACACTGCAACACGCTGAAGATTTGTTCAAAGTTGAAGAAGATGCCCACCGTTGTTTTTTGGAGTCTACGTATTGTAACATGTTATTTGTGTTTACTAAAAATACTACCCTTATGAAAATGTACTGGTCGAATGCTCTATTTCAGTCAAGGAAACTTGTAGTCAAGTATGCAAATGAAGAATTCTTTCCCATTGGTGACGGAATTTATTTGAAACCACGTAAGATAATGTTTCTACAATTAATATTTTTAAGTTTCATTTTGATGCGACGTTTGTAACAACGCTAAATGAAAGATGAATTCGATTAAAGAAAACGTTTTCATTTGTTGCAGCAGTCTGTACATAAAATTAAAGTTCTTTCTCTCTTGCTCATTTTTCAAAATTTTCTTCAAATTAGGTAATCGGCGTGTAATGTTTCTACACCGCTTGAAAGAAAGTGATCACTTGACCGATACGGGTATCCGTCCTACGTTGTAGTTAGGCTTAAAACTCACGTTATAATAGTGATTTTTGGGGCCAGTCTTGCATTTAACCTTTGGAGCTCAAAGGTGTTTTTATTGTGACCAGTTTGAGTTGAATTTTTATTTTATTCAAAGTCATTTATTTTCCCTGGAAATTACTAGTGCTCATCAGAATTCTTGGACAAAGACATTTACTGTAAATTATTCGGAATTCCAAGCGGGAATATTATTCCTGGTGATACAACAAAGAACTGTTGACACATCAGGACAAAGCAGGTTATTGAAGACGTCATCGCCTTCCATCTTCGAACTTCATCGGGATTCGAACTGTGATTGACTTAGGAGTTTTTATTGATTGGACTTTTGTACGAGCCCAGACACGCAACACCCAGCAGTGTCAATCCCTATGCGGGAATCTTGTTTAAGATTTATCAATTACTGAAACAAAGTCGAAAAAAGTCAGAAACAAATTGCAGGATATGGAACAAAACTAGACATACAGCTAGTTTCTGAAAGCACTATTTCATAATACTAAAATGCTGAACGAATATAGAGCATTCGTTGTAGCTGATGTATTCAATCATGATACACGTACATATGTACATTAGTGTGTCCGTATGTCTGTGAACTCACCTACAATAATCAAGCTTCCTCTTCTTGTATTGGGGCTAGATTATCCTTGTGTTTGGCTACTACATCTATATAGGTCACAGGAGACGACAAATCCTCATCCTGAAATTATCCTTTTCATGTCGCTTCTTTATTCATCTGTTTGTGTGCAATAGTTTATTTCACAGCATAACAAGATTAAGAGTATTTGACAGATTTTGACCCAAGTTGACAGCATCTAGCAGTCAGGTACTTTAATTTTTACTTTACAAATGACAGTTTGCCATTAAATATGACTGCTATTATCATATATACTTACTTATAAATATTCCAACTACAGATCTGGGTCTATGTAGTTTGTTTGATATTTAGTAGAATAAGACAGCAAAAGTCTTAATCTGCCAACATATGATGTCTGAGTTGGGTGATCACTTGGGTCTCCTATTTTTGATGGTAGTTATATTTGATGGCTGATCAACATCATGTTTAAAAAGCCTTGATGCCAGAATGATTTATTGAAATTCGTCAATTTCTGGGAAGTGTTGGGGGGGGGGGACATGGGCGGGGGCAAAATGCTTAAAGGTTTTCCACTTTGTAGGAAGGTGGCCATATTCAATGATAGGTTGGCATCTCTTGAGAAAAAAAAAAAAAGATGCAAGGCTGTTCTGCCAGGATTGATGATATTCTATCAAGTGATTTTTTTTCAAAGGCAGTTGTATAAAATAAAACCCCGTCATTAGAAAGTTGGCTATATTCAATGCAGCTTTCAAGTTACTACAAAGCTGAAAGACCTAAATGGCATGATGCTGTGAAAGTATGCAGGGTTCCTGCCACATTTTTAGAAAAAGATTTCAGACCTTTTCCAGACCAAAAAATAAAAATTTCCAGACCTGAACATGTCAAGTTTATTGACCTAATGATAGCAACAGGGGAGGAATTTTTCAGAATATTAGAATAAATAAAAATGGAATGTTTTCTGCATATTTGGAGTGTGCTTAATCTAAAACTGAACTCATATTAATGATATCTTTTAAGATAAATGTTCAGGAAGCATTGAAACACATGCATCGTCAACCATTTTTAATATTGGTCTTGATCACTTTTTGCAAAATCCTGACCTCATGTTATTTTAAGCTGATATTTGCATATTTTTTACATATGGGTATATAGAAATGTTTGGTGAACATTCAGCTATAAGATTATATGAACTTTTCCTTTGTTCCAGGTACTTCGGAAGCCTTTCTCTGAATTTTTATTAAGTGCTTCCCCCCCCCCCTCCATTTTTGAATGAAATACTATATTCTCGAGTCATACACATGTTGAAATGATATGTCACTCTTAAAAATTAATGTTTTATGCATAAAATGTGTGTACAAAATTCAAAATTGAACTCATCTTTATGATATCTTTCAAATAAATTCACACCATGCATCCAAACACATGCACCATCCATCATTTTAATATTGGTCTTTGGCCAATTTTGGCAAAATCTTAACCTCGTTATTTCAAGCTAAAATTTGCATATTTCTTATACATGGTAATACTGAAATGTTTTGTGAACTTTCGGCTTTAATAATAAATTTACTTTTTCAGTGTTTCGGGTACTTCTGAAACATTTTTGTGCCTTGTTTAAGTGCCCTCCCACAATCATATTTTTCCTAAAATACCATAATGATGAGTCACACACAAGCTGAAATTATATCTTACGCTTAAAACAGTGCATAATCATTACAATATTCTTGTGCATATATATGTTGATCTGAAATCACAATTAGTAAACAGAAATTGCCACTTTAGAATTAAATTATGATAAGATAGTTTTGGTCAATTTATATATCTTTAAAATTAATGACAAAGAATAAACAAACAGAAAAATAACTTACACTGAAAAACTTCCACAGTTCTACAAAGGATGTCAGTCACATGGACAAAATTCTTGAAAAATTCCTCATTCGCTCTTTCATGCTGTACAGGTTTTCCACTAACTTATTATTACAGTAAATCTGCGTTTCTATAGTGTAAATTGTGTATGCTGCAACATTAAATGTTGGATGTAAATTTTTAGTACTTTCTTAATAATTCTGGTCAAATTTGAACAACATCATACACTTCATGAAGTAGTAGTAAATTGTGAAATCTGGAGTGTGAGAGTAGGAACTGGTACAGAGTTCTCACGGAATATTTATAGTTATTTTATTTTTGAAATAAAGTACTATGTACAGCTCGACTGTTTATTCTTTATAATATCAATATTCAGAGTACAGTGGTCCCCCTCATGAATGGCCCCCCTGACCAGTGGCCACCCACTCGTTACGGCCAGAATCCCAGGGCACCGACGAGTTTGTGTTCAAAATTACCCCTCAAGAAAGGCCACTCCTTTAACGCAACCAGCATATTAGTGCACAAATGTAAAATTTACCCCTCACAAGCAGCCATATATTATTATTATATGTCCAGAACTAATATATAATTACAGTAAGGTAAATAATCTGATTATCTTTCCCGATGTCAGGTTTTCGTTACTGAAAGAAGTGTTGGCTAAAGTACATGTACCACTAAGGTTATTGTATCATTAACGCCGACATTTGCAGGAAATGGGGTCAGCAATGTTCTGACAGAGCTTTGAGCTTCACACAGCGGACTGTTTTTTAAATGACGATTATGACCGGACGTAATTGTCAAGATCATAACATGGTCAGATAGAAATGGAGTCGGCAATGTTTTCACAGAGCCTTGGGCTTCACACAGCTGATTTTGGTTTTTTTTGTTTTTTGTTTTGTTTTTTTTTGTTTTTTTTTTAAATTGACGATTACCACTGACGTAATTGTCAAGATCATAACAAGGTCAGATAGGCTAAATATAGAACAAAACAGGGTACCAGGCAATGACCGAAAAATCACGTGACAGTACATGTATCACTTCCTTTATAACAAGGTTTTTCGTGTACTAAAAGTTTCGTCTGCAAAATTAAATTGCAGTACTGTACAATTAGCAACATATGAATAAATCATTACAAAACTTTAACATGTCATCATGTAAACGAAGAAATAATACTTTACAAGAAAAAGCAAAAGTTATTTGACTGGACGACAATGGGGAGAGCTCACTTGCCGAAAAATGTTATGTTGGGAAGATACCAAAAAAAAAGATCATTAAAGATAAGGAGAATATTCTCAAGCAGTCAGAAAAATGGAGTAAATGGAAAGAGAATAATTTTTAACATGAAACAACGCATGTAACAAGATTTAAATAATGTTTTTCAATGTAATGTGCATGCCAACAATATCCTACTCATATTTCACGCCTAAGAATACAAACTATTAATTTATGTTACCTTGAAATAACTGTTTTTAAGACAAGAACATTTTAATAATTAATGCTACTTTTAAATGAAGATATTAACTGCGTCAAGTTATACCGAGCTTTCCCACTATATACACATCTCACAAATATAGCCCCCATCTGGAAAGGCCACTTGTCTTAAAAGGCCACTTTCCTGGTGCAGAAGGGGTGGCCGTATAAGAGGTAGACTACTGTGTAGATTGATATTCACAATAAAATGCCATGAATTGGTGTTCTTTTCTTTAAAATAGTTTAAATTTTACCACTTTTAGCCTAAACATAATAATTTTAAATTAAATAGGCCTACCAATGCCCCTAGATATCACCCGTCATTTGTAAGTACAAGTCCGAGTCTAATCTTGAAAATACATTACTCACAACAACAACAAAAACTGTACCAAACATCTTTAATACATTTAGTATAATAAATGAAAACACGTGTTATCATCTGATTCCTTGGTATAAATGTTAGCTTTGTCATGACTTTTTGTTTTTCTAACTCAATTTATGCTGTATTGTTGCCAATATTTACATTTTTACAGACCTACGTGCCGGGAAGAGTTACTGTTCTTGCTAGCATGGGTGGTCTATAAAAAGACGTAATTCGGGAGTTTTCTGCAAATATTCTCACACAATAAAGCATTATTTTTGCAAAATGATATCCAAAGTATTTAAAAAGTAGCCATAAGTCAGCGTATATATTCGTTTATTTAGTTTAGCAGCAGAGGAGGTGAACAGACCACTTGTCTGAATCGTCATTTGTCTAAAAAATAAGGTTCCTACGAAGGCTGAAAATAAGGTTGATAACGTTAAACCAAAGCCTCTAACTGACCGAGAATTTCTCTAATTGGGTTAGCTTATCTCGTTACTTTATCTCCGACTCTTTGTTTTTATTTTATGGTGTGTTTCGTTTACTCGCCGGGTCACTCAATACTGGTCGTTCACCTCCTCTGTTGCTGTAGTAATTAAATCATTGTTATATCAATAATGATTGGAGAACCACACTCAGCTAGATTAGCTCGAGAGCGACTAGAGGCAATTAAAAAATATTTACCTGTTCTTGATTCTGTTAAGCAACAACTACAAGCGCGTCAGGAATCTCAGGTTGAATTTGCAGAAGGTGCAGAACAATTATTTAAACCTGTTACAGAGACTACTAAGGGTCTTCTTCCAACGTTGGAGAAAACCGCTGAAGCAACTGGAAAAATAGCAGAAAGAACTAAGAAAACAAAAAAGATTCTTAGAGAACTTCCAACTGAAATAGCTGCTGCTCAACAAATACAAGAAATACTTGAAGGTATTGACCAAGTTCGTGCTGAAATAGGTGATATAAAAGAACGTATACCAGAACAAGAACAAGAACCAAAACAAGCAAGAGAGAGAATTAATTTGAATGACAAATTTACCGAAAATAGTATTGAGCACATCAAACAACTCGATGAAAAAGATTTACCTGTGTATGCCGTTAAAAGCTTTGATCGTCGAAAAGAAATTTTAAAACCCAAGTACGCTAATGATGTTGTAGATCATGAAGCCTGGCACAAATGGATATTTCGCATACACCACGGCGTTGATCAGGCCCGAAATAATATTCCAAAATATATTGAGTATAAAAACGGAATAGATGATTATATTACACAGTTACAACAACAACGACAATTACAATTACAACAATTACAACATAAACAACAACAACGACAACAACAAAAACTACAATCTCCAAAATCACGAATACCATTGCCACAATCTCCAAAACCACAAAAACATCAACAACCAGTCAAAACAACAGGTGAGGAAAAAGAACCTCCTACTGGAAGTGGATTTACTAATCAAGGAAGTGGCCTTATTATTTGTCCCAATAACGTCCTTGCCGATGTTGAAAGACTAGAAATCCTCATTGGAGGAAAACGAGCTGGTAATAATTCCCCAGAAATCATTAATGAAGCAGCTGATATTTGTAAACGATTATTTACAGGCGGTATCATGGATATTAATGTGTATCGGTCTCTCATTAATGAAATCGTCGATGACTACCACAGTGATTAAATATAATTAAATACAGTTACTATAATAAAATGATCATATATAATGCTCAACGTGGACCGACCATGGTCAGGGTAATAAATTCACGATTACCAGTATACAAAACGACCTACGGAGATGGACTAGGTGATGTTGTTCAGGGTCTATTTAGAAGGTTAGCCCCAAAAGCAATACCGATTGCAAAGCAACTGGGAATGAAAGCTATTGATGTTGTTCGTGAAAAAGGTATTGGTGCTGTTGGTGATGTTGCTAGTAAAGCATTTTCAGCAATCAAGGATAGACTAGCACGATTAATACGACGAAAAATTCAACCAGTAAAACTACCTAGTACTGAAACAATGCCTGCAAATATTAGTAAAATAATAAATCAAGCTGCGAATCAAAAACTAGCAGAGTTAGCTAATGTACCAATGTCAGAAAAAGAAAAAAAATATAACCGCTAGTCTGATAGCAGGAAGTGGTCTTAGTGTTAGACGATAATAAATATAATAAAGATGTTCAAACGTATATCTGATCCCGCATTCGACATGGACGCACCAGTACTCAAAGATGAGTCTGTGCGTGATTATCAATATTATTCTTATGACGCACAAATTTCCAGATCAGCGTGGACGAATTGAACTTCAAGTTCAAGATACAAGTAGGTATTTCTTACCCGCTGAAGCATTTATTGAAGTAGAAGGTGAGATCATAAAAACAGATAATACTGAATACAACGCCGATGTTAGTGTTGGTTTTGTTAATAATGGTATTATGGCGTTATTTGACAGCGCTACGTACATGATTGACGGAAAAAATATTGAATCAATTCAGAAAGACGTTGACGTTGCTGCAACAATACTTGGTCTTGCAAGATACAGCGATGATTATTCAAGATCAACTGGTCCATCAATGATGTTTGTGAAAGATACTTCTAATTCTCCAGAGTATCAACAATATGAAATAGGACAAGCAAGAAATTTTGCCAGAATCGCCAACGCTGATGTACAAAGTATGATTATTAATGTAGATCCAGATTTTAACTTAGGATTTAGATCACGTCAAGCAATGTTACAAGGTAATAGAAGAGCATTTTCATGTTCAATTCCACTGTCACATATCTTTGGATTCTGTAGAAATGTCAGAAAAGTCATTTTCGGAGTTAAGCATACAGTTGTACTTGACGAAAAGCAACCGACAATGATGCAATATGGCGACCCGCTGGTGATGCTGGTAAAGTAATTCTTACAAAACTTTCATTGTGGATGCCAGTAATGTCTCCATCAATATCTGAAGAAGATCGGTTACTTACTTTCATGAGCAGCGGCGGTAAATCGACGTTATCATGGTTAACAATGACCACAGATTCTATCCAGAATAACATTAATGGTTTATTTACATGGCAAATAGCTTCTCAGCAGGGTGTTTCTGCACCGCGACATATATTTATTGCATTTCAAGATGCTGTACGGGTAAACGATCAAACACGTAGTATTATGATATTTGACAATCTTGGTGTTTCCGAGGTTTCGTTGAGGATAAATGGACATCAAGAATCATCCGAGGATATTTTATTGAATTTCGAGCAAAGTCATGTAGCACGTGCATATCATCGTCTGATGACGTTCATGGGACGTGATCAAAATGTTGATACTGGTTTACAAATATCACAGCTAGATTTTACAACGTTGTATCCAATATATTACTTTTCACTCGAACATTTAGATTTAACTAGACAATCAGTAGTTGATATACATTTTCGAGCTCGTGTGACAATAGGAGCTATTGCTAATTATGGGGCAATAGCCGTTATACTCAGCGATAAATCGATGTTACTTGAAGGTGTTGGTGGACGAATGAGAGTTGTTGATGCTCCAGTAGAAAACATGTAATTAGATCGCTCATAATATTATAATGTCATATAATCACGTTAGTGTTACCCTGACTCCTGGTCAGATTAAAAGGCTACAATCAGCATCAAAAGATAACTGCGGAATAAAAATATCGCTAAAAAGAGAACAAATGAGTGGTCAAAATAAATTATCTTTTACAGAACGTCAGCTCAGGCATTTCAATGAAGCCAAAAAATCAAATAAAGGTATAAAACTTAATCTTTCTGCGGGTGCCATTAAAGACATCGCTAAGACGGGTGGTATATTTCCACTTCTTGCAG
This sequence comes from Megalonaias nervosa, assembly GCA_016617855.1. NCBI lineage: Eukaryota > Metazoa > Mollusca > Bivalvia > Unionida > Unionidae > Megalonaias > Megalonaias nervosa. The sequence goes on from JAECUM010001963.1 coordinate 20,577, forward strand.
CTATACCAGCATCAATAGCCGCTGCAGCCCCAGCTGTTGCAAAAGCAGCTGCATTAGGCGCTGTTGGGACCGCTGCTGGAATGGCATTAAAGAAAGCAACCGGACAGGGAATAAAAACCTCCAAAAAAAGGTGAAGGGGTCTAAGATTGTCAGGGACCCCATATTCATGGTACGGAAAGGGTCTAAGACTTCCCGGGACAGTTCATTGATTATGCCCATGTCCAATTTTGATTTACTTGATGCTGCTAAAAAATTAAAAATAAAAAAACTTCAGAGGTGTTTTTATGCGTGATCAATTACCAAAAAAAACAAACAATATTGAAACTGGTATTATTAATCTCGATAAAAACTCTGGTCCAGGCACTCACTGGGTTGCGTATGCAATTGATCCACGTGGAATTATTTATTTTGATTCATATGGACTAGCACCACCAAAAGAATGTTTAGAATATGTTAGCAGCGATAAAATCGCTGTGCAAAGTATTCCAATCTGGTATTCAACGCTACCAACACAAAAATTAACTGATCCGCCAATATATGGTCGTGAAGTACTCGCTGTAATTGATGCTGTATCAAAATCAACAAAACCACCTCATAAAGTCGTGCATGAATATACTACGTTGTCACATTTAAACAGACATTAGTAAATATAATGGTAGATATTTACGGAAGATCTTCTCGTGGTAAAGCTCAGAAGCAAGGTGATTTATCTAAATATGCAACTCTTGACCAGCTCAGAAATGAAATCGATAATTTATTAAACATTGCAAGTGTGGATCAAAATGAAGTCGTTGTTTTCCAGGATAAACAAGGAAGATTAAAGACAAGTAATATACAACTGCCAGATGTACTCATACGAATTCCTACCGCGGTTGTTGATAATATCGTTACTTTTACTGATCAAGGTAAAATACAAGATTCCGGTAAGTCAGTTAACGATTATATCAAGAAAGCTGGTGATTCATTCACGGGTTACATTATCATGAATCGAAATAAAATTATAGACCTTGGGAACCCAACCGCAGATACAGACGCTGCAACGAGAAAATACGTCGACGATCAAGAATCTAAGTACGTATTAGCCAACGGTGGTATAATGCGTGCATTTCTCAACATGAATAATAATGGTATTAATAATCTCAGAACACCAGAATCTGATTTTGATGCTGCAACGAAAAAATACGTCGATGATAAGGAAATTCCAGTAACAACTTCGTTAACAACAATCAATGATGGAATGACCACGCTCAAAACTGATTTTACTAATCAAGTACAACTGTTTCTGAATTTCTGCAAAAATGTAAACAGAACCATTAATGAATTTTTTGGAAGTCCACCAACTGTTGAAATAAAACTCTCCGACGTTAACACGAAACTCAATGATATTCTCAGTGGAATCCATAATATTGTTAGTAAAACTGATCTGATTAAAATTCCACATAAACAAATTAACAATATCGTGTACACAGTAGCATCAGGATCATCAACATGGACTCCACAAAATAACAGTCTCGAACATACCGCAGAAGTAACTGGGTTATACAGGCTGTCCATGTATGGTTTGGAAATTACTGCGGCCACTTCATCATCACCGAATGTACATCATAATCCTCTACTGGTGATGCTAAATAAGAACATCAAAGAAACATTTACATTGACATCAATGGAAATGCCCCCGAGACGTTACTGGTGGTGTCTGGAATTCGTAGCTGAAACTCCTCAATTAATTACTTAACGTCATTAAATAATAATGAATCAAACCCAAGGACCCCAGTCCCACATCGACATTTAACGTCACAGATATAATCAAATATGTAAATGTCAGATTGAATTAAAAAATATCATCGACGATTATACAGTAAAAATAAAAAAATATCGCAGACGTATGGTTGTAATTAATATAATTGTTTACTCAGTTTCTGCTATTATTGCTGGAGCCGGATTATTATTATCAACAATAACAATGACAGCACCTGCAGTTGTAACAATTGTCGTTTCAACTTCAACGACTATCGCAGGCATTCTCAGTATTATCGCTAAGAAGATAGCTACATGTACAAATGATAAATTACACGAGTATATGATGAAATTATATACAGCAACAACAGCTTATTCTAAATTATCGTCATATATTTCGTTGTACCTCAGCGATGGTAAAATATCTGATGAGGAGTTCGCAACGATAATGAAAACCTACGATGAAGTATTCCTTAGTGACAAAGTCACTCACAATAACCAAGGCGAAAAAATAGAGAATTAAATAATAACAATAATAATAATGTCAACGTCCCTGACTGAGTCCTTGACGCTGTCGAGGGAATTATTACAACAGATCGTCACTAATACAGCACCGTCAAAAACTACTATGATATCATTAAGTTCGACCAATCCTGAGTTTAGTGTTAACTTTCCGACCGCAATTCCAGCAAAAGAAATACCATTAGCACAATTACGGGTTTATTATAGCTGGCCAAATATTAGATCAAAACCATTCGGTGGACTACAGCCAAATAACTCATTAGTATTTGCTAATAAGAATAAACCTGATGGAACTCCTGATTGGCAAGTAGTTAGTATTCCAACGGGCAGTTATCAAATAGAACAAATCAATGATGAGTTTCAACGCAGAATTAAATCTATTACAGGAAAAGAATCAAAAATAGCAATTACTGTTTACGAACCAACATTATCAGCAGTGATTGAAATAAATTCTCCTGATTATTCTGTAGATATTTATCAAAGTTCGATTAGATCAGTATTAGGTTGGCCTGAAGTTACCGGTTTATCAAGGACCACCAGAACCACAACGATCTGATTTTGATATAGATGTTAACAAATTTATAAAAATACCAGAATATCGAAAAACGAATCCATTTATGGAAAATCCAGCTCATCATGGTATATAGATGATACTCATTTTATAGATTTCATTCAAGGTAAGAAAGGTACAACAAGAATAGCAACAGTTAACGTTGGAGAAATTAACGATGAATCTAATCCAATTAAATCTGAATATGAACGTGTACTTAATAATCTAAGAAATTTATTTTCTAGTATTAACACTTTTTATGACGATGATTTAAAAAATCAAATAATTCAAACAATACAACATTTGAATCAAGTTGCATCGGACTTAGAATATGTAAATAAGGCTATCACTGATAGAGAAAAAATATTAAAAACATCTACAGATAATTATTTTAGAGCTTATATAGTTAATGAAGACGGCCCAATTCAGCGTGTAAGTTACAAACATTTATTTAAAACAGTATTTCTTAAATTTTATGGAATTACAGAAGAACAGCTACCAACATTTGTAATTCTGGGATTTAACTCTGAAGAGCTAAAGAAATCAGTTAATGATCTTATTGATGATCGCTTTAAAAGAATATGTGATTCATGGAGAAAATTAATCCCGACACCAACCATTCTTAAATATAATAATGAGCCACACGGCGGAGGCCGCCATATCTCACCTGATATTTTTAATATAACATCAACAATCGCAGTCAATCTAGTATGTGACGTAATTGATGGTAGCTATCAAGTAGATCTTTCAAAGTCTAGCTAGGCCCAGCAAGGATATATATTATATTCATTCAGTCCTCAAGCGCCTCCTGGGTGGTTAATTGTATCTGAGCCAATTAATCCAGTTTATCTACGTGTACATAATCCGCTATTATCGAGGATACATTTCAAACTTACTGACCAGACTGGACACCTGTTGGATCTAAAACAAGAATCACCAAATATTAATCTATATGTACTCTCATAGAGCGTTATCGTAGAACGTCCGAGTAAATTATAAAAATAAAAAAAATAATCTGATTCTGAAATAATATATTATTTTTTTACTGATACAAATTCTTCAATCTGATGGGTTAAACAGTACTCAAAATTGTTAAAATCTGAATAATAATATATGTTTGAGGTAATTGTACATATAATGAAGCGAAATAACTCTGTCCTTTGTAGAGTAAATTAAGTAATCATCTCCCCCAGTCGCTGCGTCAATTCATAAGACCACGAAGATATTTTGTTTTCTTTCATCAAAACGGTTAATTATTTAACGATTTATTTGTTCTCTGTAGGCAATTAGCTGTCACTGGAGCAGTAATTTGTAATAGAAAAGGATATTTATGCACCTTTTGACTCTGATGACTATAAATCACGTCGGTTTATACAAGTGCGTAAATATTACAAATCAAAGTTATTTTTAGCTCTTATAAACACAGCTGTATACATGTATTTTAACCTAACGAACGGAGAACTTATACAGAAAATGTAATGTGCGATTATTTTATACAGTATATTTTATGAATTGTGTTCGAAAATTGAAGTAAATCCATGCTACAGTTCTACAATAATTGTTTTTGTTCTCTACGCCAAGTGTGGCATGTTATATATCTGTATATACAAGGTGTGGCATGTTATATTGATCTGAATGTACTCTTGAACTTCCCGACTTCCTGTGTAGAATTATCATATTTTATAAATTGTGTTTGAAAATTGAAGTAAATCTACGCTACAGTTTTACAATAATTGTGATTTTATTCAGTATATACCGCTCGTACGTAATTTGCCTGCTTATTCAGTGTTGGGTTAACTATATAATAATTTTAAAACGTATGCTTATATGAATCGGAAAGTGGTGCAGTGTTATAACGTTGGATTATGATACTGACGGCCGCGGTTCGATTCCTGTGGCTGACAAGTGTCGACAGTATCGGAACGATGCCATTTTTCCTTAAAAGGTTGGGGAGCGAAGCAAAGCTCCAAGGAATTCAATAACCCCTCATCACGTTAAACAACGTGGTGAGTGCGTTTTGCACTTACCCCCGGGTTTAATTTGGTGGGGGGTTATTGAATTCGCAATGCCTAGACAGTCCTCTGAATCTCTAAAATTTCGTTTCGTTTCGTTTCGTTTCGTTTAGTGATTCGCTGGGGGATGTGTCTATGCAAAAGCTCCCTAAAATAATCAGTAGCATGCGTGAGTCCTCTACCTCATTGAAGAGTACCCCATAAAGAAACATTCAGAAAGAATGTTGCCAAAAAGAAAACTTTGTGGGGTGCCACTACGGTCATAAGAAAGACATCATCATGCAAAGGATCCTCAAAAGAACCACAATGAAGGGGCCGCTTATGATGCTACTGATTATTTTTTGATATTTTTAATAATATATAACATAATATTATAATAATATACACAAAAGACCAAGTCAGTCAACCTAACATATATATATACAAAAAAACCAATCAACCTAACATATAGACCAAGTCAGTCAACCTAACATATAATAATAATAATAATACAAAGGACCAAGTCAGTCAACTTTAAACCTGTCAATTATTTTTATTTTAAAGAATTATTTTATTATATAATGAACTACGAAAATATTAATAATATTATTTTTGCTATTGAAAAATTAAAACATGACGGAATAAAGATATCTGATAATCTTGATCCTCAGAAAATTATGTGTGATTTTGAATCATTACGACAAAGAAAATTTGAAAATAAATTCACATTACCATCCAATTATAGATTCATGAAATTAATTTATCAATCTATGTTAGAATCCTTGGCAATGGTAGACGACACACAGGTAAAGCTATTTATGCCTCTTGCACGTTCAAAAGATTAGATCCGAATTGTCTCACGAGTATGAAAGAAAAAAGATTGTGAACAATCGTGTAATGCAATTGAGAAAGATTATGTTATTTGATTCTGTCAAAAGTGAAACAAGTGACACTGAGCGCAGCGACAGTGAAGGTGGACCCCTTGACGGAGTCAAGGTGGTGATGGCTAAACAAAACCCTTGGCAAAATTGACAGAGTCGAATTATATACAGTAAAAAAATATTTATTTATTCTGTTTTTTTTTATTTTTTCTGCTTTTTTTTATATTTTAAATACCATTGACTCACCTAAAGAGTTATATCGTTTCATTATCTGACACAATAGGAATATACTGAAACGTAATCAGCTGATCATATTTTATTGAATATGTAGATTTTTGTATATTATCTGCGACATGTTTTACTGAAGCAGGGTTGATACCGAAATATTTAGCAGCTGTATTTATTGATGGAAAAGTTATTTCTTGGCCTGTCTGTATATTTACAGACCTAATAACTCTTGCGTTCTTACAATAATTATTAACGCCATTTTTTCCAAACTTGCAATTCTGACTTTGTGTAACAATTCGTAAATTATTTAAGGAGTTATCAAGTTTATTACCATTGATGTGATCAATTACAAATCCGTTTTTAATCAATCCAAAATAACATTCGTAGATGAATTTATGTGATAAATAATGGTTTTTCCCAGCACGGAATTTAAGATAACCAGTATTAATGATACTACCGACTGGTTTTTTTAATCGACAGTGCCTGATTACACCATCTCGAGATGCTTCATACTTTTTAATTATAGGATGCGTTACAAATTCTTTTTGCTCCATTTATATAATAATATTATTTGTCTAAATCATTATTTTGAAAATCTAGCGAGATAATCTTCTGCGGTTTTTATAGGAGATTTACCTGACAATGTCAAGGTATTATTTTTTTTATCATAATATCGTTTTAGTTCTCTGTATTTTTTACCGCCGCATTTTACACACAACTGAGTTTTTCCTCTGACTCCAACACCACATTGCACACACGGTTTTGGTCCTAGACTACCATTTCTAACATTTTGCATATGGTAGCCGCAGAATTCATTTACACATGCTTTGTTACAAGGAGAAGTATATCCGATCATAAGCCAATTACATCGATTCTTTGTTTGAATCATTATATATAAATTAAAATTCAATTTAAATACATATTTGTCTTAATTATAATAATGGAGGAATTATCCGCAATTGAACCTTCCGCCGTCTCAGCCGGGGCTAGATTTGATCTTGACAGACTACCAGAATATAAATTTAGTTCTTCGATGCAAGATCTGGCTTTAACAAATCAGGATGTAACCAAACGTGTCCGTGAAGCCAAGAAAGAATTTCGTGACGATGGTGCGGCTCATGTGTGGTCATCATTCAGGATCGGAAATGTTGTCGATACTATAATGAATGACAAACGAGGAAGAGAGATTATTAACCACCTTGATGTTCAAAAATATTTTATTTTGATAAAATCTATTGTAAGGACAGACGACGACACTTGGATTATCCGTGACAAATATGATCCTGTACGCATGCAGTCGGGAAATAATATTGTTCTCTTGAATAATAAATCCAAACCCGGAATACTGACTGGTATTGACAAACCATATTATGGACGAGCATATCCTGTTGTCTATGCAATATATCCGCTGAATAATAAACCTAACATTGCGGATCTCAAGCCGATGAGACTGTCAGAGTCAAGAATAAATTGTGTAGCTGAACGAGTTACAGAACACTTCACAAACGCAATATGTGGTAATAGTTTAACAGATTTACGACGTAAAAAAATAAATACACGGGCAGAAGCAGTTAAAGATACTGGAGCGTCTATTAAAGATGTTGCTGAGCTGGGAAAGATATTAAAATTTCCAATAACAGTGAAGACGTTAACCGGAGAGATTTTGTATAAATCGAAATATGAATCAAGAGGAGCTTCGATAGATATTATTGATCATAACGCACATGCATGGACTTTGGCAGTAACAATATTTCCACGAGACAGAACGGTTAAATTTTATAATGGTCATATATTTGATTTTATCAGGAATATCAGTTAAAGTGACCCTGTATCTGTTTGGTTATTTCAAAGTTCAGAATATGATGATCATGATCAGTTTGTATGGCCTAATGGTGATATTTATCGTACAGAATCTCTTCATGTAGAAATGAAAAATCTTGCATTAAAATATACTTCTGACGATGTCAAGGTTGGACAATTACTGAATAATTGTTTTACCGTTCCATCAGTTGCTGTTCACTTTGCTCAGGAGAAAACTTCATGGAAACCGACACGATCGGAATTTCTTGAAGATGTCCAGAAAAGTTGTATTGAATATGGACACGGTGGATTATGGAATACTAAATACGATTATAGCGACGTTATCTCAATTGATATGGTAGCGTGTTATCCTGGAAGTTTTCTTGGATACGGAGAGTGTTCTGAATACTTTAAGAGATTTGGACATCCATCACACGAGATGACCAGAGTTGCGATAAACGGACCCTTACCAGATTTTGACTTAACCGGATTCGCCTATATAGAATCATTTGAGTTTACAGAAAATCTCCATCCGATTACTTATATTTGGTTTGGAAAACATTTTTCAGAAAAATGTTGGGTTCCAATTGTACTATTACGATATATGCTCGATGCTGGAATTTTAATATCATTGAAGGTAAATGAAGCGATTATATCGTATCATCCACAGAAACAAGTTTGGTTACCAGAACCGGATAGATTTAATATTGATGATGTCAGGAAAGAATTTCCTGATCTTAACGAAGATGACATTGTTAAAATTGCTGATAATATATATAAATGCAGGAAAGAAAGCGATGAGAAACTTGCAAAAGGTCTTGGTAGAAAGATAATCGGTAAATTTACACAAGGAGGATCATATGATCATAAACGACACTGTACAAGATTAAATATGGACGATGCTGAACTCGATTTTATAATCGCTGATACAACGAGAAAAAAAAAAACCACATTTATAAGTCGAAGTAATGCTTATTTATCAGACGGAACCAAACTAGGTACAATTGTAAACTATATTGATGGTGACTCACCGCAGTTTACTCATTTAAGATCTTCAATGCTAGCCTACGTTTCGATAAATCTACTGTCGATGATAAATAGATTTCCTGGTTACGCTGTCAGAGTTGCTACGGATTCGTTTTATATAAATAAAAAATATACGGATTTGTTAAAACCGCTACTCGGTAATGGTGAATGGGGATCATGGAGAATAAACCAAGAAAATATACTTAGTTATTCTGAATCTGCCGACGTTGAAATTAAGGAAATATATTACAAAAATAATCAAATATCAGAGTTGTCATCTGCACCATCTGTATATGATCCTGTGGCTAGATATAAGACTGTTTATCTTAATGTGGTGGTTCAGGTAAAACAACTCGTGCGATTAAATTATTCCTGAACAACCATTCAGATATAATTGTTTTGACACCGACACATAAACTCGCCAGAGAAATAAAAGAACGAGGAGTAAAATCATGTACATATCATAGTTTCTTCAGATGGTGCGGAGACACATCGACTCCTGAGCGAATGGGTGAGAAATATATACCTGAATATATTATCTGGGACGAAATAGACACGGTATCGTTGGAAATATTAAAAATATTCCTTGAATGGTTATTGACTAAAAATACTGCTGTAATAATGTGTGGCGATCATGGTCAACCACCACACTTTATTGGTCAATCTCCACATGAATGGTTAAAATCATTTGTAGATTATTACGAAGAAATAAATGATGATCATAGAGCTATTGATGAATCGTTGAAAGAGTTTAAAAGGTTAATCAGACTGCAGCCAGATAAAATACAGTGTGAGATAATGCGTAAAGTAATTCCAGAAACTACTATGAATGATTTTTTGAATTTATGGAGATCTGCTGATTTGATAGTTGTGAGTAGAAAAATAGTTCGTGATGAACTGCAAGAGAAATTATTTCTGTTACATAAAGAAAAGTTTTCATATCTACCTGTACCATTATGTTATCGCCCAGCAGATACTCGACGACAGAATATTGAAGTTGAAATTCCTGGTGGTGGGATACAAAATCTTGTGTTACATGATATTGTTTTGGTTGCTGTTGATGTTGTTGAGAGCGCATTAAAGATGGATAAAACTCCATGGACGTTAGGATACGCTATAACAATTCACTCGTCACAAGGATTAACTATTTCTGATACAAATATCTAGATTGTTGATGATCGGATCGAATGGTCAAATTTAGTATATCTCGCTTTGTCTGGAGTCAGAAGAATATCTCAGCTGCACAGGGTTATTATGAATTTTACAGAAAATAATGATCAAACTGTTAGCAATGACGTAATAAGAAAAAAACTATCTGGTTATAAGCAATGTGACAAAAAAATAAGCGTGACTTTGATATTGATACTGAATTAATTATAACACTAAAGCAACGACAGAACAATCATTGTGCAAGTTGTAACACAATAATGTTGTGGCAGTATTCAAATAATAATCCAAGACAATTTACCGTAGACAGAATTAATAGTGATCTTGGTCATACACGTGATAATGTGATGCTGACATGTCTTGAATGTAATCGACGTAGAGATGCTAGTTTACATAAGTGAAGGTGGTGGTAATTGTGTGTCCTCAGGAATTACTTGTAATTGTTCACGTACAAATCCACGTTGAGGAGCCGTCGAATCTAGTCTGTAGATTGCAGGTCTACCTGTGGATCTAACCATGCTAGAAATTTTATGTGTAGTCACACTCCAGATAGGATCAGTTGCTCTTTTTTAACCACCTTCAAGTTCACCAGGTTCATATAAATATCTTACAGTTACATTACCTAATACTGGTTGAGAGGAAGATTCACGTCGGTGTATTGGTATATATTTTTTTGTGATCGCATTAGAAGGTTTCATGGAAGTTGCACGAGTAATTTCATTATTTAACGCAGCTATCACACTTGGCAACCTTGCAACCCATTCACGAGATCTCTCACCGGACTTAAAGTCAGTGGATATTTCCTTTGCATATTGATAATCCAAATAACTGTTCAGCAAGTGTTTGATTAAATCGTTCAATGATTGCCTGATCATGATGAATTTCAGTGTGTCCTCGTCTGATTTTAACGTTATGTTTTTTCATCAACGATAATACTGTACCAAGAAATTCTTTGCCAGGATCAACTTGTAATAGCTGTGGCCATCGTAGACCACCTTGTGGTCCGGATCCTCGTTGATAAATTCGTTCAAACGCAGATGCAACTTCAGATGCTGTTTTTGTTGATAGTGGTTCTGCTTCTTTATATCTACTTCCAACTTCAACGACGGTTAACGCTTATTTGTACGTGCGTGATTGACGTCTACCAATTTTAATGGTGTCATGTGGTAAAAATAAAACATCTGCTTGATGAACTTTATTAGGGGTGCTGACATCAAAATGTGCATACTGAATTTTTTTAATTGGTGGTAGATAAATTTGCCATATTGCTTGTCGTGCGAACCAATTTGCAGCAACAGAACATGAGACATTTGCTGCTTCAGCAAGTTTACTAATCGCTGCTCTGCCTCTCCACTATCTTCTTGGACTATAATAAACAGATTCCATTATAATAGTTATATAATTAATTACCAGCCCCTAACATTATTTTACCTTTCATAGCAGTTTTTACTAGAAAACTAGCGAGTTTTTCTGAGAGAGATTTATCGGGTATAGAATTTAATGCATGAATCAATTTCACATCTGCGAGATGCCGTTGTTGTAAATCTTTACTTTTATACGCAACATCATGAACATCACACGCTTGATCAATCTTACTTATTGGATACTCTCCTGGTCTTGGTTGATTTTGATCATCAAGTCGGATATCAAGTCGAGTTCCAGGACCACAATAATTATATCCATGAAGATGTTTCTCACCAGGGTATTTAGCCCATGGACCTCCTGGTAATTTCCCTAATGAAGGAGCGATATCTCCACCTTTGACTGACAAGTAAAGAGGAATAAATTTATATTTTCTTGTGCCACATTTTACACATTTGCCTGTAATTGCACGTCTTTAATTTTTTGTTGTTATTGTTGTTAATCCAGTGGTGGACGTGGGTGCTCTGCATCGAACACAATATAAATTCATATTATTTATTATATGGATATAATTGACTTCTCAGCGACACGAAAACAAGAACCAGTAAGGCACCATCCAGCACTACCAAATTCTATTAGAATGATTATAATAGGCCAATCTGGATCTGGTAAGACACAATTATTACTTAATCTGATAATGAGATGGCTCAAGTGGGATAAATTATATTTGGTAGCACCATCTGTAGATGATCAATGGTGTTATGAAGTACTTAAAGATTATAACGAAAACGCAAAATTGCTGAATGAAGACGGCAATGATGTTGATTTTATTACAAACATTGATGAAGCCCCATCTGTAGATGACCTCGATGGATTTATTAATAACCTCGTAGTATATGACGATATTATGTTAGACAAACAATCAAATCCAGCTTGGATATTTTCCAGAGGCAGACATAAAAATACTGACGTGATTTATGTTACTCAGCGATATACACAAATACCTAAAGTGATCAGAGATAACTGCAATATTTTAGTTGTGTTTAATGGAGTAGATAATTATACCTTACAAAATATTTATTATACCTGGTGTTCAGGGGATATGGACATGATTAAGTTTAAAAACTTCTTTTCAAAAGCACAAGCTGTTCCGTTTGGATTTATTACGATAAATTTACATGACCCAAGATCTAGATATTGTATAGGTCTGGATAAAATCTTTGGTTAATTACAGCAGCAGAGGAGGTGAACGACCAATATTGAGTGACCCGGCGAGTAAACGAAACACACCACAAAATAAAAACAAAGAGTCGGAGATAAAGTAACGAGATAAGCTAACCCAATTAGAGAAAATCTCGGTCAGTTAGAGGCTTTGGTTTAACGTTATCGACCTTATTTTCAGCCTTCGTAGGAACCTTATTTTTTAGACAAATGACGATTCAGACAAGTGGTTTGTTCACCTCCTCTGCTGCTAGTTTTACTGCATTTTGAAAAATGATATTTTCGTTCATTTCCGCAGATTATGTTGCACATAAGGCCCAATGTCATATGCTAAATATAGACAGCTGACCTTTAAACCATGTATACATTCGGATGTAATAATATCGATGTAGATAAATCTTCAACTAGTCAGCAAACACCAGTCAAACTTGCGTGGCCTTCTCACATGAATTTATCAGCCATACTCCAAGGTGTAGATAGGGTTGTCACATCGGAACCTTGGTTAGTGAAGATGGCCAATATGGATAAATCTCAGTCCGTGCAGGACTGATGCAAAGCAATACCATATACTCTTCAGACCTTATGGATAGACAAGCTAATTAAAAGATTAACACAAAATTAAAAATGAAATTTATTTAAAATACAAATGGGTATACATGCATATGTTACCATCTTAAACCTGGACCGGCACCTTATGAAAGAGCGGTTCCATAAAGTGAACTGCAGAAATGTCAACATAACACTTGGATTAACGTCTATATCCGAATGACAATGGATCCACTTTAGAAAGCCCTTCTGTTATTAATCACAAAATCAAAATGAAAAGAACACACTGCAGATTTTGCTGCCTCAAATTTATCCTCTGGCCATTTTCATGCTTAAAACAGTTTGGACATTCTGATGACAAACTTAAACAATGTTTGACTGTTTTTATGCCCAATTTATATAATGTCTGACCATTTTCATGCCAAAACAACGATAAAAAGCATCAATGAATCTAATTATGTTCAAGTTTATACATGATCATGTTTCGTATGTATGTCACCATGACACTGCCTCCAATATGTATGCCAATAAATTCGGCTAAAAAAAGTTTCTTCATCAAGCACATCATTTCTTTGCATGACAGCATGTTAGACATAATGGAGTCAAACTGAAGTCATGGAAGAGCAAACTCCAAGCACATCCAACTGCAGAAAGTAGACCAAAAAAATATCACTTAAATTTTGACATGGCCATTATTAACTCTGCCATCCTTTTGTTTTAAATATCAAAATACTGATTGAATGCTGTTCATCACCAAAATACTCCAGTCAATAGGATAAAGGCAATTAATTGAACCAGAAAAGAAAGGCATCGATGAATAAAGGTACAGGACATAAGTTCAAGAAATGCTGTACCTGGGGCTTAAGATAAGGTAAAAGATAATGCAGGTGTTGTAAATACATACAAATAAAGCTAGACAACACAAACATGAAGTGTTGTATATACGTAAAAAGAAAACTACTCAGTATTATTCTCCCCCTTGGAATAGAATAATCAGCATCATGCACAAACTAGGCAATGTTAACAGATGCCGAATAAAAAAAACTTTATTAAAAAAATCTTCGTTTATCACTATAAAGACATCCAAATAAATCTGAATCTACAGTATATAATTTTCAACCATTAATTACATCTTTATTGATAGGACAAATTACATAAGTCAATAACACTACATGGCAAAACTTCCTGAAAATCCCATGTTTTTCTACAGAAAATTATATTTCAATGAAATACAAACCATGAAGTATGAAAGTCTGAACTCGAATTATGCACGGTTTTTAAAAAAATTTTAAACTTGAATAACAAAACCTATTCAACACTCAATTTATGAGCTTTCATCTTCCTATAAAAAGTGAATAATTATCTATTCAAGTTTCACAATCACAAAAGTAAACAAAGCAAGATACATAAAAATCCAGTTGGAATAAAAATATGCTTCATGATTTAAAGTAGACATGATGTACCTAATATTTTATAAATTTGTCAAGTCTGTGATAATTATAAGTAAACAGAGTTTAAACGCTTCTTGATTGCTCCCTCCAAATTCAGTACACAACCTTTCACGTGAATGCAAAATTTTTCAAGCTGATGCAAACTACTATATCTGTATATGACCTATACATGCGGTATAATAAACAACAGTGATGGAAGCAAACGCATCTTCACTGTGTTTATTATAAACTTTCTTTACAATATAAAGACAAATAAATTAATAAATTTAGGTCCCTCTGCCTGTAAGTATAAGGAACAGCCCTCATTCCCATCCCTTTAACTAAAATGGCACATTTTTCAACACATCAATCTTTCATGAATATTCTACTGGGCCGGGCTAATTCCATGTCCACCAGCCTCAAACAAATCTAAAATTTTAACTGGACAACTTAAGATTACATTATTTGTCCCGAATGGACACATCTGAAATTTGCTTCAAGCTATTTCCACACCTGCTTGTACAAGGAAATCTTTTCTGATATAGAAAAATGAAGACACTGAAAGTTGTTTGGTTTGAAATCACAAAGAAAATCTTCAGAAGCAATTTCAGCTCATAATAACTACAGTTTTCATCCAGGTCGCACAACCGGTTCCTGTAAACTGATCAAATATATTTATCATGTACTTTCTCCTACTATGTACGCAACTGACAGTCATTCCTCTGGCAACTGATAATGATTCATGGAGATTGAGATGATTGACATGTTGGAAAGGTCTACTTAAAATGAAACACAATGGAGAAAATATTTTTTGGAAACAATCTCACTTTTAGCATCTAGAAAATTACTGGATTTTCCAAACCTGACATCAATGCGATACAAACTTGATATTTATCTTACACACAAAGTGCAATGTTTGCAAAAATGTCTTATGCATGCATCTATCTGCACTTGTACATACATGTTTCTGTTCACTTCTGGTGATAACCTAACGCATGTATAAACTATAAAATTTTCAACTGTTCTTCACTTGCTAAAAAAAGTTCAAAAAAGTAGATGCAACTATATATTAGATGGCAACAAAGGCTACTTCACTTAACCTGGTAATAAATGAACAGTATATATCAGAATTCTATCAAACTACATTGCCAATTCCAACACATCACAAGGGCAGTATGCTAAATCAATGCATTTCTGTGAAAAGAGACTAAATGAACAAAATATCTACCTCTTCAGTCCCAACAATTTTCTCTTGCTTAAAAGTTATACTCAAACTGAAGCATTAAGGAATTGCATCAACTTTTCTTTAACAGAAAATGTATTTGACGAAAACACAACAGAAAACAAAAAATATCTTCTATCTTTAGAACAAAAAAATGTCAACCATCACAGCTAAGCAACTCAGCTCATAAAGAAACTAGTTTGAACTTTATTCACTTTTGTAAAAAAAATGATGCTCAAATATGAATCTAATTTGGAAAAAAAGAAAACAACGCAGCCTGAATTGGGAGCATTTCACAGATCAGTCAAGACTAGACAAAAATACTGCAAACATCTGAAAATAAACCTCTTGAAACTACTTATTTTAAGAACAAGATCACTAACGTACTACTCACGTATTTGCTGTACCGATCCTTTCTGAAAACCCTATGCCAAACACTGCTAGGTGTGATACAAAGTAAAAAGAGTTTTGCAAAAACAGAACATCAGAAAGCTTCACATTTTTACTGGAAAAAAAACATTCAACTGCAAACTGCACTGAATAAGATCTGCCAGCACATAATGCAGTGGCAGATCTTGGTCTATGCAGTTTGTTAGGAGTGATCAGTGGAAAAAACAACATAGATCAAGATCTGCTACATTGTCTGCACTTAAACTCTGCCTGTAATCAAGGATATACATTATGTCACTCATATGGAATTTTTTTTCTCACTTGTGTAAAGTCATACACGTCGTGGTGACACAACTACGCTAATAAATTAATGCAAATTATGAAGCGATCAAACCACCTATTTTTTCCTTGGACATCAATGTTAATATTTGAGAAAATAAAACTACTTTGTACACTGTATGAACCAGTACACAATGCATATATTTCTTGATGATGTACAAAGTTTCATGGGGATACAATGAAAACTGAGACTACATGCCTTCACGACACTCATTCAGCTACAAGTCAGAAAGAGCAATGACCCTTATAAATATTGCAGGGGCATAGGGATTTATTGATATGTGTAACTTCAAGTCATAATGTTAATATGTACCAAGTTTCACAGCAGTTCATCAAAACCTGTGGGACAAACAGAATTAACAAGATTGTGTCACGTAATACACTAAGCTGCAAGAAAAAAGACCGAAACTCTTAAACATTGTGGGTTGAAACTGATTTGTTGGTAATGATGATCATAATATTTACCAAGTCTTATGGCAATCCATTAAAAAAAATGTGAGAATTTATCATGCACTGCTTTCAGCTGCAAATAAAAAAAAGGCAATAACACCTAATAAAAATTGACGACCAGACCTTTTATGAAGTTTTATGACAATGCATAAAAAAAGAGGAATTAGGTGTAATAACAACAGTGTGTGCTTGACAGAAGGACTCCTATATACCACAATAGAGCAACAGTATAATATAGAACAACCCTTGTGCATAAACATATGATGCAATTTATTACGGTAAACAACTGTCCCATGACAAAAAACAAGACACTGGGATCAATTAATTCACTGTGGAGAAGCATAAAATTTCTTTTGTTATTATTACATTCTAGATCATGTTCTTTCCTGGGGTTTTCTGAATCCTAGCTATCCAATATAGAGACACATTTCTGTGGCATACAAGTTGCGTCAAGTTACTGTTGGAAGATTTCCAACAGAATATCTTTGCCAGATATGATAAAAGAATCGATTACATGTCTGCATCAATAAATTCTGGTGACTTCAGTACATTCCTCAAACTGAAAAAAAAAAATGTTATTTCTCATTGCATTAAACACATACAAACACAAGTATCACCCATGGATACTGTCAGAAGAGACTCAAAATAGACTGAAACAAAGATCTTTTGAATCTTTTAATACATTTTTAAAACAAAGTACTCAGATATCTACCGATCTCATTGTTATGGCTTCATTTTTGCAGCAAGAAAACAAAATTCAGCTTTAATAACAAGTACAACTTCAAAAAATGTCTCTGTCCCTCTAAATTACCCACTGGCACTTCAGTAAAACATCACGTAACATATTCAAAGAAAAAAAAAAAGAAACAGAAAGGTAACTTTTTTTAAAACAAAAATGTGAATTTATAGATTTTCCTTGTATTTTCAAGCCGAGTACAGCATAGAATGAAAATAATGATGCAGCTAGCATAGAAAATGCAGCTTGATTTCTTTGCATGTAGTGGTTGACTCAGTCATGGATATGATGCAACATCAACACCACAAAACCTGCTCATTGATACATAAATACAATCTGTTGATATTTATTTGTGGAGTAAGCCTGTGCTCCTACATGATATGGAGTATGAAGCTGCTCAAGTAAGCACAGTTCTGTAACTTCCAACACACCAGTCCATGTTCGATGGTCTTTTTTTCTTTTTAATGAAACAAAACTCTATAAATAATATGACTGCCAACAGTCTGACTTGTATATTGTATGATGAATTAACAGTCTCCAAATTTACGAAAATTTATTTTTCTAAAAATGGTGGTACAATATGGCCTTAATTCAATATAGCCCTTTAGAAAAGTTGTGTAACTTGCATTACCGGAAAGCACAGAAGATATGGTCCCTTGCATTTAGGTTCCCTTTTCATAAAAAAAATAAACCTAGCATGACTTGCATACAATATACAATGTATCTGCATCTAATATCAATTTAAATACAATAGTTACCATTCTTAAACTACTGAGAAAACAAAATTTAAGGATATTATACATTCCCACAGCTACAGAGCACTACACACGCAAAAAAACTAAACAAAACAGAACGGGAAATTTTTTAAAATGAAATGTTAAAAAAAATGTATAAGAAATGAATTAACATGCATACATTTCACTACATACACCATAAGCATATACTTTCTTATTGACAAAAGATGTTTGGTGGGATTGTATATTCTCGGAAGATAAGTGAAAATTCTGGCACCACTTTCCTTCAGTTAATGACTTCTTTAAACATTGCATCCCATTTTAGTTTTTTTCATAAAATATTATAAAACATCAAGATAATATACGTTTTGCCCCTTATACTACGACCAAAATATTGTCTGAAAATTTAAATTTGCACCTTCCAGCATTACTAAATGAAAATGTTCCCCTTTCCCATAAACACAAAATTTTAATACATGAAATTCTGACCTGACCCATCATGACAACTTTCTTCCAGAAGTCACATCCAATACTACCATGGCATAAAAACCATTTTCATAACTATCTGATCTCTAATTGTAAAGGCAACATTACTGAGTGTTCACATAGAAGATACGTTTACAATGAAAAGATTACTGCATGCCTACTATAATACGAATTATGCTTTATTACCATTTTCACTTCATCAACATACATAAAAACTATCTGCACCTTTTTGTTTCAGATCACCAATTAATATACCACAAAAACAAAATGCTGCCTGAAAACTTAAAAATAAGCAAGGTTATAATGCATAAATGATGCTTTAAATATCCATTTCAGTGTCATGCCTAGGGTTGCAACATGTACCAAAGTTGAGACTCTAGTATATGAAGTGGGTGATTCCACATGTCATCTAGTGATTGCTGTCAGCAGAAAAGTAGGTGAATTCCATGAAAAAATGAAGCTGAGTATTCAAACAAATACAAATTTGACGTGCTTTATTTAAGCTACATCAAGTATATAGCGCATGATATCACTCTATATTAAAGAGTAGGTCATGGGAATTATATTCTATTATGTTTTAATAAGCAGTGTGTAGACCTTGTGCACACAGGCACATACTCTGCAACAAGCCCTTATTGCTGTCATGAAGATGTTTTTAACTCAGGGGTACTGGTTTTGAACTATTCAAAATGGCCACCTTCGCTTAATAGGCTTGAGACATCTGCTCAGTTCAAACATTATTTGACAATTTTTTTTATTATTTTCTCCCCGGTCTCAAATTCTTTAGATACATGTTTATTTGCATTAAAAAAAAGATAGCAAAGAAAAAGTCCATCTAGTAACAATGCATGCATCACAAATGGCCATACTCTGTACAATCTGCTTGATAGGGCCTTAGACCGACCAAACTTTTTTCGGTCAACTCAAGTTTGGAGAACAGCATTCAGGGACTGTAACTCTTCAAAATGACATAGAATGCTGGGTATCCAACTTGTTCAATGTCTCTGCAATATAAAGCTACACGGTAACTTGGACTGATATCCCAAAGTATACTTGTGCTGCATAAAGGAGACATTAGGAGAATGGTCCATTTGGGGTTAAAACTCTTCTAAACACAGCCATTCAAGGTCATATTGGTAGCTACATGCCACATTTGGTGGAAAGTTAGCACAAAGTTATACTGTGAAAACCAAAAGGATAGACAATCATGGACAATAACCTCATAAATGATGTTGTGTGGAACAATGGAAATCAAACTCACTCAATGTGTCAACTGAAACCACACACCAAACTTAAGCCAACATGACAAAACCCCTATAAGGCACAATACAGGTCCTCAGACAATGTCACACCAAACTATATCAGATATGTTCTTCAAAAGGCACTGCTACCTGCAACAGACAACCCAATTACCAAATGGCACCAAAATCTGCACAAAGGCTGCAGAGTGATGCTGCTTATAAGTAGTGGATGGACAGAAAAGGTAACTGCATGGCCTAAAAAATCTGCAACCAGTTGTGCAAAGAACATGAATATGAAGTGGACTCGAGAACTACACTGACAATGAAATGGATACTAAATCAAATGTTGTACAAATGAGACAAGAATGATTAACAACGCCTGAAGAAAGTTCATCTGAGAAGGCAAGTCTTTCATCTTCAATCTTTTCAAGCACTTCTGAGGTTGATGCTCTTTGAGGTTGATGTTGGTGTACGTGGCAAATAAAAACGATTATCTTCACATTATGGAGCATTCAGTCTGAAAAAGAAAAAAGTAAAGACTACTGCATCAGTGAATTGGCATTAAATGCATTTTTCATGTCAGTGAAGTGCAATTTCAGTCTTGGTATTCAAATCAAAATCTGTTCTGTACGTTTAATCAGGAAATTCAAGCACTCTTTAAAGAAATTTTCTGACACTGTACTTAATGGTATAAAAACTTTTGAAGGATGCTGACTACTTTATGTGGAGTCTGCAAAAAATCACAAGCATTTCATTCTTAAACAAGAACTCCAAAATACTTTTTGTTAAACAGGTGTGGGTGAAGACCATAGCTCAAAGGACTTCGAGGCATGGGGGTTTGAGGTGCAGTCATCATATTTATGTCAGTTTGGGACTTTGCAGTCTTATTTGCCAGTCTTTCATGTTTAAGTAATCCAAATTCATTCCTATTCAATGTATTACATTCCTTTATCCTTTTCATGTTTGCCAAGAGACTTCAAAACACTTTTACTTGTTGATCTAGCTGAGCTTTTTAGCTCTACAGGTCTCTCATTATAATGATGATAGAGACTTGAGAGACAAAATCAAATGCTCCGATTTTCAGCAGAGTTCTGAGATACAGGTATATATATATATAAAAATTTAGATTGCTCACAAGCAAAGGCAATAGATGCAAGATCACCTCTATAACATATCATTTATAATCTAACTCAGGGGCCTCAAACATGTGACCCCTGGAGATACTTCCTGTGGCCCGTAATGACACAGAATTCGTAAAATAATAATGCAAATATTTTCTTCACAGCCAGCCAGTTTTGACGAAAGTTTGACAGTTACATTATGTAGTCTTTATTTCTAATAATTCAGCTGGCTACCTTTTATACGAGCTGCTTTCGCTGTATGAAAAGGTTTCAGTGATGTGGGCCCAAGGCCCAGATGGTGAGTTTGAAATCCCTGATGTAATAACTCCTCCCAGGTCTTTATGATACAAGTTTACAAACCACATCTGACCAAAATGTGATCTGAAAAATAACCTTATAAATGTTCACAAGCTCAGATAACCAGCTGCAAGATTACTGCAATAATATGTGTGGATGATCTCATGATCGAGGTAGCTGTGGTATCATATTAATAAACTAAGGGTTTGCTGGTTTGCTACCTACCCTGGCCAGCAAATTCTGGAAATGGATTTTGGCTCCCATTTCCTTAACATGATATAGCTGATTAACGGATATACTCCCTCATAAGTCAAGTTAAACTGTAAATATCAAAAAACTTTATCTTCCGTAGCATAATGCGACTGCAGATCAGGGTCTACGCTGTTTGTTCTACTGATTACTTCTAACAAACTGCACAGATCCAGATCTGCCGGTGCATTATGCGATGGTGGACCTGGATCTGTGCAGCTTGCACTTGGACTCAACCTGTCTACATAATGTGTTACAAAGTGTTGTTAAAACCAACAAAACAGCAACTAAAAACTATCCCCATCTCATAACTGAACTTGTACAAGATTATCTTGATGAAAGCCAACATAACAAATCAAACTATGGAGGAGAAAAAAGGCCACCCAAGTGCTTTCAAGCTTTGCAAATCTGATGCAAGATCACAACAGCTCATAATAAAATTCATCAGAGATCTTGATGATGTTAAGTTTACATCCAACTCTGATCAGAAATATAGCCTAGAAAGTATTCACAAACTTAGCAAATCAGAAGCAAAATCACCTCATTCGAATTTATCACTCATAATCGAACCTAGAATCACAATAATATTTTAGCTCATTCTCTATACATATGAAAAAGAATGTACAACATTTTTGTGCAAATAATAAATCAACAATGTTTTGGCTTTGTACCCAAGTTTGATCTCTGGTTCTGCCACATGCACAAGGGTTAGGGTTTACCGTCCAAAGTTGGTGATTTCCATCACAACAAAGACCATTTCATGTAAAGCTGAGCTGTCATGAGTGTTGGTTACAACTTACATTATGCGTGCAAAATAAACTTTAACATTCACTTTTTTGTGTGCAACTACACTGAAATGATTTAAAACAACCAACAAAACTGGATTAACAAAGAGAAATATTAAGAGAGGCAAAATTATCACTGATACAAGATCTTGATAATTTAATCGTACATACTATATTTCTTCAGAAATATGACCTACAATGTGTTCACAAGCTCAATGAATGAAATACCATACCTCATTAATATGCATGGATGTCACTCACCCAAAATCTTGATATACTCTTACTTTAGAGTGTTCACAAAGAACATCTGATGGACACAGGACCATACTATAAGCTCACTTTGCATTAGGACAAGCAAGTTAAAAACTGTCACTAGTTTGGTTCACAAGACAGAAGGAAAGATGGACTGATGAAAAGCATGGAAATATAGCAAGCGCCAAGAATTTCTATATAATCCATGTCACAAATACTCTACATGACCAAACAACTTACCCTTCTACCTGCATCTATCTCATCACCACCACGCACTCTGGACCTAAACTGAGTTGTCCTTCGCACAAATTTTGTAAGAGTTCTACTTGCCATTTCCTGCAAGTAAACAGAGCTCAAACATGTACCCTGGAAAGCAAAACTTTCATCCTCTATATGTGTATGTGTGTGTGTATGTATGTATGTATGTACATATGTATGTAGGTAGGTATAGGCTTGAATCGCACATTAGCACAATTATGACTACAGTGGGGCCCCGGCTTTCTGAACCTAATCGGTTCCCGGACGGCGTTCGTAACCCGAACGCGTTTTCCCATAGGGTCCCATTGTTAAATTTTTCATCCGTTCCCAAGCTGAAAAAAAATCGCCGAAAATCGCTGCTACATTAAAAAAAGGAGCACTCACACAACACATACATAGCAATAAAACACACAAACACACTCAAAACCCACAAAAACAACACAAACATGACACAAAAATAAACACAAGAACACCACAGACTCCTTTTCTCACCTTTTTTTCACTCTATTTGCGTAGAGGCAGCCATATGTGAGCTCGCGTGTTCGAAATTTTGCACGCAAGCGAATGGCGGTTTGGTTCGTAACCCACCCACCCCACCCCCGAGTCATTTTTTTGCCGGCCTGGCGTTCATAACCCATATCGTTCGTAAGCCGGGGCCCCACTGTATACAGTACCATTCATAATATAGTTAGCAAATACAGTCAAGTCCAGAAGATGAAAGGTAAATATGCGTCCATGAGACAAAAAAAATGAAAGGTAAGTATTGCAAAATAAGATTACTTTTCTATGTAGTCACTAGTAGGGCACGGTTGACTCTGCAGACTGACTAATGGGTCTCAATGACTGGGACCTTTAGTCAAAGTATGTGGTCTTCAATTAAACTTGCAGTGCAAGTCAGCCCTTATCTGACTTACCATAGCCATGAACTCTGACCCTGAGGCCCCCAAATCAACAGGCCTCTTCCATAGCACAAGTACATGCCCTTAACAAACTTTGGTGACAGTACATGGTTGAGAACTGACATTCTGTGCAGAAACCATGTCCAAATGCAAGGCAATCTACAATGTTTTGGTCCAGGTAGGTGACATAAAACTAAATGATACTGTGCAGAAGCCATTTTTCTTCTTTCAGTTAGTAACTTCAACCGTTGACCTTTGGGCCTTTGTCAGTGACGACCTTCATAGGCTGCTTCACATCTTTAAGTGTAAGCCATCTGTGTGATGTAGGACTAATGCAGAGATGAGAACACACTTGAAGGGAAATATGGAGTTGAATGATGCAGGGGCTATGCCTCATGCAAGGGTGGCTAAGGCAAAGTCACTTGGTGGGAGTCTTGAGGAGCAAAACCCCTCCTGAAGCAGAAATGGCTCTTATATTTCATCTTGATGCAGATGGCATCCCATAAGAGAAAAGAAAAGCAATATATTGTCAACAAGCTATTCAATTTACACTGT
This sequence comes from Megalonaias nervosa, assembly GCA_016617855.1. Classification (NCBI taxonomy): domain Eukaryota; kingdom Metazoa; phylum Mollusca; class Bivalvia; order Unionida; family Unionidae; genus Megalonaias; species Megalonaias nervosa. Next base: position 45,052 of record JAECUM010001963.1, read on the forward strand.
TCATACTCAAAGAAAACAATCACCGGACAAATAATTTCTTAAGAACTGTACTTCTCTATTGCTATTAGTTTTGGTGTGACTTTGGTTTTGTTAAAATGGAAGTGGGAAATGCATTCTGGAACATTTTATTTGCAGAGATTAACAGTGACAACATTATTTTCAACAAGAAACTCCATTAAGATGAATTCTGTTCTGATGACTGAGATGATACTGTGTTACATAAACAATTATCAACTTTTTGCCATCTATTTACATGCATTTGCACACTGGGCACATTTGTTCAGGCATGTCTCAATAGATCAGACTTTCCTCCATCTTGTAGATCAGACTTTCCTGCTTGCAAAGTTCATAATGTTCTCGAAATCACAACTTGGATAAAGCAGGAAGCATAATGGAGTGTTCTTCCACATGTTGATTGTGACTAGAAATCCTTTCTTCCTTTCCCAGTGGTGTTCCTTTGTCAGCCATTTTTACATGCAATTCCAGGTATATAGACTTCTATTCATTCACAGGATGCCCGAGTGGCAGAGTGGTCAAAGGCACTCACCTTTACAGACCACCGACATCTGACCTCTGCCCTATTGGTTCGAGTCTTGGGCTCGGCTAACGTGGATATATGAGAATGATTGCTAGCGGATTCCTGTGTTCTTCCTTCATGAGATATAATGGCCACCATGCATTCAACATTTTTCTGCTTAAAATGTCACTTTACCATTAAGTTTACATGACAAAAATCAGAGAAGAGGACATGGATTTGAAGTATGGATTTTCTTTATAAAAAAAGAGAAGAAAATGCAGAAAAAGATGCTGGCATTTTTGCTAGATAAATTACTAAGTTCATACAATCTGTCACAGAAAAACAGAAAAGAAACAATTATAAAGTGGTGGATTATTAAAGAAAAGTAAATCCCTGACAGATAAGCTGTTCAAATTTCTCAAACATTTCACTCACGGCATTTCTTACAACCAGAAAAAAAAAAATCCTCAAAAACTGCAAGGCTATTTCCGTAATACAAATTCCACAACTTCCTGCAAACAGGAAAACTGCTGTGTATTCAGTCCATTATGTTATTTTACCTGCCCAACTACTCTTGTGCCTGGAACACAGGGTTCCAACACCTGTCACAAAAATTGTTTGACAAGAGAAATTTAACCAAGGACAATCAATACCACTGACTTGAAAAAAAAAAAAAGAAAAATAAGAGTCTTCAATCTGAAAGTTTCAAACTGAAATGCCTGCTACTGCATTTAAGTTGGCTATAAAGTCCTTCTCCTGGTATTTGATTTAGACAATGAATGGATCCTGTTCCATGAATACACAAGTTTTTGTACACTTAGAAAACCTAGAATGTTCATTAAGCAATACATGTCCTTACTTGGTCTCCTTGTTTAAGAATGGTCTTCATGTGGTCCCCTGTGAACCATTTCTGCTCCCCTTTCATCACCAGATTAGATGGTGGGTTGTGGGTCTCTCCCACACCTGAGCTCCATACCTAAATAGGAATAAAATAAGTAATCCAGTTTTCCACAAAATACACTGTCATGCTTCAGAATAGCGTTAATACTATTCCTTATGCTGGAGAGACAAAACTGAAGATTTTGACACCAATTTGTAATCTGGATCTCCTGGATGTTTCAATTAAATACGGCAACTGATGGCAGAAAATACACAATTTCCTACAAGAGCATCTACATTTCTGAATATAGGTGGGATTTCATGAGAAAAAAAATAGGGCTTGAAAATATAATGCATGATTTGTGCATTTGGTTTGTATTTGGGCACGATGTTTATGAAATTATGAATCCAGCCATCTTGCATCACAGAATAGGCACTTAATTGATACATACATTTCACCATTCACAAACCAAAGCCACACTGATCCAGTATCAAGTACTAAATACCAAGTGGATATGATTAAACATCTTTAAATACCATTTTTAAAAAATGTTTCTATGTACATTACAACATTGTTTGCCACATACCTCAATACAAGGTATCTTACTTAAGATGTGGTCAAATATAGTACAGCTTCCATGCAAAGAATTATAACAAGGGAATAGTGTAGTAATGAGTCAAGTTTTCTTCCTTTATCTGAAAGAGCCATGGTTACACAGCAGACTAAAAACAAACAACAAAAACATGAAAATGTGTGTCTAAGTTAGTCATTAAGTAATATACATGACAAATACGCTTTAGAAAATGACAGACAAGTCTACCCTTAATCTCGAACAGTTCCAGATTTAAGAATGATGTTGCTGACAGTCATACTGGTCTTAGAAACTCTGGAACTCCATTCCCACCCCACCACAGCACAGAACATTACCTTAGATAAATTGGAGACATACATATTTATATCATACTGTTTTCCCTGCTATGCATGAAGGCTCGTTACTAAAGTTAAGGCACTGTCTGAAGAACTACTCATCTAGTGGTCCAATATTCAAGTTCATTTCATTCACTTAGAAGAAAAAAAAAAAAAAATTTTTTTAGGACACTAGAATGAATATTATTTGGGTCAAAAACTAAGGAGTCATAACCTATTATGCTACAGAAAGGTATCTTTTCTTAGTTTCATTGTTAGGACAGTTCTACCAACTATTACACAAATATAAACTTAAAACTTAAAAACCCTGTGATTTTTAATGTTCTGTGAGTTTCTATACAAGCCCTCTGAAAAAGTTAAAAACTTACCGTGACATATTCACCAGCTCTCAGTATTAGGTTATGGTGGAACTTGTATGTTGTTTCCTGACTATCAGCTGTATGGACCAACAACCAGCCACCAATAGCTACATCCTGAAAATACAATGAGAATATTTATAAGCTCCATTCTACAACTTATTTTAAAGCACACAAGTGTATTTATATTCCTTGTTTTGGTAAGCATTATATTTCAAGGTCTAACAAACAAGAGTGTACCTGTCAACCCCAAAAAGACGTGTATACCAATCAATACTGTTCCACAAGTCTGAGCAGTTTTCAGTAAAGGGCTACAAAATGCCGTTTACTGCTATTCTTGCCTTGGAAAACATGAATTTTAAAGTTCAGAAGTATGGTCTAATGCAACAAATGCAACATTATGTTCAACTAAGCATATTTGGCCTTAATAACTTCCAGTTCAATTACAGACAACACAGTTCCAAACCCCATGGAGGTAAAAGGTTTCACAGTAGCTCTCAACTCGAGATAATATTTTGGTTTCTTGTACCACATGACAGACCTGCCAATCCTGACGAGTCCGTCTCAGTAAGGCAGTTAACTTTTTTTTCCATAAGATTAACCAGTTTCCAGTAAGGTATAACAAAATATCAATAACTGCTATTGTAAAGCTGGAAAACGCAATTAAAAGTTCGACGCAGCGACGATAAACATTATGTTCAACTGAAAAGTTTGTAAAGTATGTGCAGACTTTATTTACCACTAGTACAGTAGCACAAACTTAAGTTCCAAACCCTATGCAACTCAATGGCTTGTTGCTATCTCTCAACCTGACATAATTCTTGGAAATTCTTTTTCCATTTCACATGAAGGCGGCAATTCTATCTCCCGCCATGAGACATACTCAAATTGGCACGTGATGTTCAATAAACGTAATTGTGTCCTTTCCAGCTTTTATTCACAGGAATCTGAATACATGTTTTTATTCTTGTGTGTTGATCATTAACACTTTTCTAAAAGCTTATTTTCCCTTTCATCTTAAACATGCATTGCTTTCTGGACGCCATTTTAAATTTTTTTTATAGTCAACACTTTGATCATGCAGACACTTTGCATGAACAAATAGGTGCAGTTTAAAGCATCTGGTGAGCTGCTGTAAAGATAGTCTGGTTCCCTGACTAATATCACTAATTCTAATATGAAATCTGGATCCAAATCAAACACAGATGAACCAATTATCTGCATTTTTCGGCAACAATCATTTTTCCGAAGTTTTTGCTTGTATGCCATAAGTCCGTATTTTAAGGGTAATTTTTGTAAGACTTGATGGCAAAATCGTAAGGGTTGGCAGGTCTGACATGATAGGCAATCATCTCTCCCACCATGAGCAATACTTAAATCAAAATGATATCCAGTAATTGTCATATTTCCTGCATTTTTTTTCCAAAGAGTATATAATCATTTTTACACTGCATGCCGACTGCTCCTGTGGCCTAGTGGTTAGAGTGTCCACCTCGGATGCAGGAGGTCGTGGGTTCGATCCGCTGCCAAGTCATACCAGACTTACAAAAATGGTACTAACAGCTGCCTCGCTTGGCGCTCAGCATTAAGAGGTTAGTGTTAGGACTGGTCGGCCTGGTGTCAGGATAATGTGACTGGGTGGGACATCATGCTACATGTCTGTGCATGATACCCCCGTGCTAGACATCACTATAAACTGCCATACTGCAGACGTCGTAGCGATATGACTGAAAAATTGTTAAAGCTATGTTAAAATCCAAATCACACACACACAAACTGCGTGCCGATTGTATGGACTTTGTCACAGGTTGATTGTTCCCCAAGATTTTCTAAAGTACACCTGTCTTCTGAATGAACTTTACATAATTTCTCAGGTCCATGATACAACTTCTTGTTTGCAGAGTTTTATGTTACTGGCTCTCTCTGATAAAAATGCGTGTTGGCGTCCCACTCAAAGTTTCCCTGCTTATTATATCAATAGTGCAGCTAGAAAATTGTAGGCTTCTGTATCAATACTTCCTATCTTTATCAAATAGGTAAAATATTTTCTTTTCTTTCATCTCAATATAATTAATATTTTTTCCCAATTGTAAAATAAACAAAACAGTGTCAGGCCCATGCCTCAGAACACTGAAATGCTGGTCCTTAATATAATTGCAGTATACCAATGTATGTACAAAAATACGGTGGAACAAAATTTTTTGTGGTACCTCGTTCTACAAAACATCCATTTTCCACAAAAAAGCCTGTGTTATTGCCACAGATTTACATGCTACTGCACTATGTGATATCAGGATGTAACAAGCATAGTTAAGTCATGTCTATGCTAAACTGCTGCTGCCCATCAGACTGCCACTGCTTTAAATGCTTCTGTATTGTGTAATGTTACAGGTGTAATTACTATTGATTTATATGCTTCTGTACTGTGTGACATCAGGTTGCTGCAAGAGCAGTTAAGTCAGGTCTATGCTGTTGCCATTGTGATTGCTCCCAATTTAAATGCTTCTGCACCATGCAATATCAGTATATTACATACAAGCAGGCCCGGCATGAGGCAATACAGTGACCAGTGCAAAACAGACATTTGCCCCCGTCCCATCCCATTAAAATATTTGCTCATATGCACGCAAGAAATTGATGCAAGTTATGACCAAATAAAAAAAAAGATTTTCATTTCAAGAAATACAAAGGTTTTGTTTCATATTAGCTCCCTTGCCTGATATTTGCACCCCTCTGAAAACAGCTACCTGTGCAATCGCACTGCTCACACATAGTTTGTGTTGGCCCTGGTTACCAGTGTAGGTCTTTGCGTCTGATGTTAATTATCAAGCTACATTATAGTTTTGTAAACCCCCAAATTTGTGCATATGACGCTGTGTGCAATCTAGCCCTTTAACCTCACAAAGAGAGTGCAACACAAAAAGTGCCTTAATTGAATCAGCTACATTATTCAACCACATTTGGCAACAATGTACCAGCATATGGCTGGCATGGGTAATACACTTTATATATACTGAAGCATGACTATCACATACCTCTTTACCAGTGTTGTGAAGTTTGATGAATTTGCCCTCTGGATCAGTCTCATAAACTTCTACAGTACCACTGGCTTGTGCCTCAGAAGCAAATTCACTGCCCGACTTTCCTTCAGTAAAGGTCTCAACAGATTCAGACACTGTAACACGTTTCCTTTTCTGTCCACGTGCTGAACCTTTCTTGGGTGTACTAGAGTCTGTGCTTTCTTGAGACAGGTTTAACCTAAAGACATTATAATAAAATGGTAAATGTTAATATGTGACTTAACAATGGTGTACAACTATTATTTACCTCTTTCCTCACTTGCTGAAGTGCACAACACTTTAAAGAACGATTTTAACTTGAGAATTTCAAATGTAAGCAATTCAACATTAGATGTCAAAATAGTACTATAGACTTCCAGCCAGAAAAATTGAAAATTCACAAAAACATATCCTGATGACCAGACTAAATCATCTTTTGAACCTAAAGCAACATGACAAAATCATAAAGATCTGGTCTTCTCTATGACAAATATTCCACTCCACTCACACAATCCTCTACTAAAAGCAACCTCACCAACTGACCTTTAATCTACTGAACATGTTTATACAAGTTAGATCATCCCAGAGAACCCATTTGTTATGTCCAATATTAAAATCCATCAATGGAAACTACCAATGGAATTTTTAAAAAATAAAAAACACTTCAGCAAATATAAATGACCAACAGGTGAAAAACAATAATAACGGGCAATGGCACAAAAGACTTTTATAAACTGGGTCCACATACAAACTCTGGCCATATTAAACTTAAAGAGTTTAAATAATACAAGTCCATTTCCAGGTTTTCTGGGTCACTAAAAAGGTATGAATCTGAATATGCTGGGTCAGGTTCAGTGAACTGGAGCTAATGATTTCAGGAGATCTTATTGGCTTTTATTTCCATTCAAGAACCAACACAGAATAAAATGCATTAAAGCACAAACACATCTGTCTGGTGGAAAAGTCAAGAGCAACCAGCATCTACATTAAAAATTGTCGTCAGAAGAATGGCTGATTGCCCTGACTGAGAACAGTTCTTACAAATTAAAATTAACATAATTTTGTAATGCTATGACCAGTGACCTTGACCTTGTGTTGAATGCAGACTCAACAGAGATCTGCCCTACCCCAATGTAAGGCAACTATGAAACTGATAAAAAGTTGTGTGCAGGAAACTTGAGAGTAGTAGATTTATCCTATGGAACCCAATCTCTGACTACTGGGTCCTAGAATCACCAAGGATGTGCCACTGTCATAAAGTTTGATGAAATATGTATCATGGAAACTTGATTTATGGAGCAGAAACCAAAATCTTTCAATGTCAGCACCAGTGACACTGACCCCTTAACTCAGTCTAAAAATGAATATGGAGCTGCCCCAAACCAACTGTAGTCTTCACATAAAATTTGACAAAAACAAGATCGGTCAGTAAACCAGTACTTCTGATAAACCACCGCCATCCCCAAAACAATCCAACAAAGGAAATTCTTATCTTATTATATTAAATGGCAACAGTGTGATGGAGTGATGGATGACACCTATTTTGTAAATTCTTTTGGTGAAAACCCTATGTCAAAATGACTTTCCATAGAAGAGGTGTAGCAATGGCAAGATTTTCAAAATGCCACCATGGTGGCCATAGTGGATATCAGATTGGCATCAATTTAATTTAGGATCAACAAGACCTCTTAAGAAGTTTTCTGGTTAAAACCTCATGCTGACATAACTTTCTGTGGTGGCCATATTGAAAGTCGGATCGATACCATTTACATTTAGGACCAACAAGACATATCTTTCAGTGATAACATCTTCACTGAGGAGAAATGGTGATAACAAGATTTTCTGTTATGGCCATATTGGATGTCTGAGCTAACCATTTTCAATTAGAACCAACTGAAGATGTCTTTTAATTAAAAAAAACCCCATGTTCATTTGACCATCAATTAAGGAGAAGTAGTGATCAAAAATATTTTTAAAATGGCTGCTGTGGTGGCCATACTGGACCATTTTCAGACCAAGCAGACACTGAAAGAAGCCTTCTGGTGAAAAACCATGCCAATGTGACCTTTCATTCAGGATTGTCTAGAGCAAGAAAAATTTCATGGCATACTGGACATCAGATCATCAACACTTTTATTAAGGACCAACTAGATAGTACAAAGAAGTCTTCCTGTGTAAACCCAATGCCAATCTGACCTACCATTCAGGAGCAGTAGTGATAAAACGATTTTCACGATATCTGCTGTTGGGTCACAATGGACATCAGATTGGTACCATTTTAATACAAGACCAACTAGACATAGTGAGTCTTTTAGTGAGAACCCATTGCTGATATGAACTTCCATTTAGGGGGTGTAGCAATAATAAGATTATCAAGATGGCAACTGTAGCAACCATATTGGACATCTGATCAGCACCATTTTTATTTAGAGACAACAGGACATTATAAAGTTTCTGGGGCAAACCACATGTCCATATGACCTTCACTTTAGGAGTAACTATAACTAGAATCTCAAGATGGCTGGCATAGTGGTCATACTGGATAACAGATCAGTACCATTTTCATTTAGGATCAACTAGACTTCACAAGTATTTTGATGAAGCCTCCATGTCAATATGACCATCCATCCAGAGACTAGATTATTAGAATGACAACATGGTGGCCATACTGGCAGACAGACCGGTACTATTTACACTCATTTGTAAAATGTCTTCTGGAGAAATTCCCACATCAACAGGAGGACGAGATTTTAAGATGGCAAATATAGTGACCATACTGGAAAGCTTAAATTAACTTTGATAACCAGTTCATTCTTTAGAATACCTAGCCTCCTCTCCCTCTAGCAGCCTTCTGTAGGCCTCAATCTCATTGTCCAGTCTTATCTTGACATCGAGCAGGTCTGCATATTCTCTGGTTTGCTCGTCCAACAGTTTACGCAATTCCTCAATTTCCTGATCCTTTAGTGTTATCTGGTTCTCAAACATCTCTTGATTGCTATCTAGCTGTCCCTCTAAGTCACGGATACGTGCCTCATAGGCAGCATTCTGGGAAATAAGGTAAACTGTATAAAATCTGCAACATGCAGTAATTAAGCTGTTTTCACTTTGATATAAAATTTTGAAGAACTTGCAACTGAAAAAGTGTTGTAAACAAACGTAAATTTTTAAAAATTTTTGCCAACATAGTTCACTTCAAGTTAATAGTTTTAATGTCTAAACAAAATAATCTGCATTAGGAAACCACATGTGCCACTACTTCAGAACTAAGAAACTGTCTTTTAAGAAACCATAACTCAACAGTCCTATATTGTGACATCTGGTGAAATATTCCACTGTTTCCCCAAATGGGGAAAACAGAATCGATCATTACTGAATAGAATTCCATTTGTCTGAATCTTTATTTTGCTTCTTATCATTGGACATGTTATACCTGTTCCTGTTGTTGATTTCCATTAAGTTGTTGTTTTGTGTATCAATGATAAATAAGTAACCCCATCATTTAATACTGTTATGAACTTATGCTAACTGGACAATGTAAAAGAGACATGTATTTTTTTTATTATATAAGACAACTTTTCAAAAAACTTGTTTTATTCATGATTAACTCTTATTTATAGATTCCCCATCATCTGAACATATAAAAGTCCCCGTTTTCACCTGGATTATGTGTGCAGTGTTTGTTTTGTAGATGCAAGTTATTTCTTCCTCTATGATCTTAGCTTGAAATATTAGGAAACTCTTTGCAATTGTGCCATATGTATTATAAATGGTTTTTTTGGTGAAAATTTTAAATTTTTTCTGCAAGGGGGAGAATTCAGAATAACATCAAATTATGATTCATCACAGTCCTCACAGGTTACTTCTCTTGCCTAAAAAGGAAAACTGGCAAGCATAGCATTTTTCTTGTCATAAAAGTTGTATATGATGGCAGATCAGGATCTTTGTAAAAATCAAAGCCAAATATTCCAGGATGTTTTCTGTCAAAATTTGGTCCAATTTGTTAAGCAGATCTTGAGAATTCATTTAAAAGCATTACCATTTTTAGTAATGGTGACTGCATTTGATGGTAGATCAGCATCATTGTTTGAACAAATGGAAGAGTTACATGCCCAGGTGCTTTCTTTCAAATATGATCAAATTCTGTTTAGCAGTTCCTAAGGAGTTTTTCCACTGTTAGTAAAAGTGGATATATTTGATGCAGTTCACTATAATCTGAACAAATTTTGAAGAAGCTTCATACCAAGATTCTTTCTGTGAATTCATCTGATCTTATCGACAGGTTCTTGAGAAGTTAGTTGCCTTCTTCTTTTAGTAATGGCATCCATATTTTATTGCCAATTCACAAACTGACTAAATGAAAGAGCTGTCAGAACCAACAAGACAATAAATGGATATACAATAAAAACTAGAGGTTCACGTGGGCCTAAGATGAGCAAAGTCATTTCAAGTGGGGTTTTATGCTTCTGTTTATTTTCAATTTGAAGAAACAATGGCCATTATCTATCAACAAACTGGCAACATCTGTACAGAACAGAAAAAGCCTTTATGCAAGGATACTGTCAAATGGTTTTTAAGGAACCTTTTAGAAAAGATTTATATTTTAGTAATGGTTGCCATAGTTGATTGTGGATCAACATTGTTTCTACAAACTGAAAATTTCATTCTGTCAAACTGGATCAAATTCTGTTGAGCAGTTTCTGAGGACAAGTCATTTGTAAGGATTTTCTGTTCTCAGTATCGGCGGATAAATTTGAAAGCCCCCCATGAAAGGCTGCTTCCTGTCAATTAATGACATTCTCTTCAGCGGTTCTTCAGAAGTTATTTCAGTGGGTTTTTTTCAGTTATCAGAAGTGGTGATAATATTGGATAACAGACTGGCATCCAATGAACAAATCGGAAAGGTCATGATGCCAGAATACTATCTGTAAAACCATACGCACAATGGTCATGTAGTCTTTGAGAACTAGTTTTAAATAACAAGTATTAAGAGAACACACAAATTGACAATGCACGGCAGATGGTCAATTAAGGTCAACAGAGTAAAAAAAACCCACCAAAAAACGTATTTGATTTCATAGGTTTTCATGCCAAGTTGTGTAGGCTAAGAACATCATAAGCTCATAACCTTACCTGTGCCTTCAGCTTGGTAACTTCTGAGCCCAACTCATCTACTCTGCGTCTTGTGATTACTAACTCATCTTTTGCTGTGCTACCAAGTGACATACTGCGATCCAGTGATCCCTGGAGCTCATTCACCTGCAAAAGCAAAGTTAATTAGATGTGATTGTATAAAATGAACCATGTTGTATATAAAACACACATGCCCCACAAAAAAAGTGAGGTCCAGAAAGTCTCAGAATCTGACAAGATAACAAAAATGATATAAATGAAAAAAATTGCTTTCTACTTAACCAAGCCGATATTACACAAAAGAAATACAAGCAAAAGTCACCAAGAATCCATGGCAAACTATTTGTTTGCAAGGTTTGCACTGGAAGACTTTCAGTGCAAACAAGTAAAGAAACAACAGGCCCAAGTGCATCTAAGATTGCTTAACTATCATCTGCTTAATAGCTACCCAAGAAATGTAAGTGAACTGGATGCTTTATATCAAAATATCTTTGTTTCTGTTGATTGCCAATGATATGAAAACAACTGTTAAATGTTTCATAAGTTTTTGTCATCATCATAGATTACTTCCCCTGCCATAACAGGCAACTTACCAAGTATTCTCTCTCTCTCTCTCTCTCTCTCTCTCTCTCTCTCTCTCTCTCTCTCTCTATATATATATATATACACACACACACTTAATCAACTGGGCATGAGATGGAAAAAGACTGGACATTTAAGGGTTGCTTTAAATGTCCACTAAATTTTGTCAGGCCATGCTTTCAATAATGCCAAATCAAAAATTGCAAAGGTCTTGTAGCTTTAGACATATCTGTATAAAATGGGAGAAGATGCTAATCTTAATTATGTGTATAATTACACATGCTCTGATGAATTAGGCAATCTAACTTTTTTACATGAACATTCTCCGCATTACACTTTTCTTTTCTGAAACAAGCAGGCCATCATAAAATCTAGCTTTGCTGTGAATCAAGTGTTCGATAGTCCCTTTAATTGGAAGGGGGAAGAATGCATATAAAGATGTTACTTAAATGAAGAAACAGTTTTTAAATGTCAATTTATTAACATACAATAAATTGCATAGTGAAATTAGTACAACTTGAAAAATTATTTTCCAGTTTTAGAAGAATGGAAACCAGGCAAATATTGGCCCATAAAAGCCTGGCCTGGTACCTTTACAGACCCGCCAATCCTGATGAGACCGTCTCAGTAAGGCAGTTGATGTTTTTCCGTAAGTTTCACCAGTTTTCAGTAAGGTGTAACAAAATACCATAAACTGCTACTTTAAAGCTCGAAACCATATTTAAAAGTTCGGTATTTGAACATGCAGTGACAGTAAACATTATGTTCAACTGAAAAGTTTGTAAAGTACACACAGACCATATTTACCACTACTAAAGTTGCACAAACTTCATTTCCAAACCCTATGCAGCTCAATGGCTTATTGCTATCTCTCAACTTGACGTAATTCTTGGAATTTTGTTCCCATTTCGCATGACAGCAATCATATCTCCTGCCACGAGACATACTCAAACTGACACATGATGTCCGGCAAATGTAATTGTGTCCCTTCCCACTTTTATTCACAAGAATCTGAATATTCCTTTTATTCTTCTGTGCTGATTATTAACGCTTTTTAAGAGGCCTAATTTCTGTTTCGTCTTCCACATGCATCGCTTGTTGGGTGCCATTTTTAATTTTTTTTAAAAAATATTCAACAGTTTGATCATGCAGAAGCTTTGCATGAAAAAATGTGCAGTTTAAAGCATCTGAGGTACTGCTGTGAAATTAGTATGGTTCCCAAATTTCACTAATTCTAACATGAAACCCGGATCCAAATCAATTATGGATGAATTGATTGTCCCGATTTTTTGGCAACAATTATTTTTCCATAGTTTTTGCTTTTATTCCATAAGTCCATAATTTAAGGGTCATTTTTGTAAGACTTGCAGCAAAATCATAAGGGTTTGCAGGTCAACCTTCAGAAAATATCAATGGACGTTTAGTCCCATACTAGTGATTCCTCAACTGAATGCTAAAACATTCCTAACAAGTTTGATAAAAACAGTTAGCCATTCTGGAAAGCGGAAAACTTATTTTTATGTGGTTGCCAAGAAAGTTACACCATAGCTGGGGGGTGGGTGGGATCCTTAACATTAACATGTCATAGGAAACATTCTGACAAAGTTTTATGAAAAGTGTCTCAGCCATTCTAGTAAAAAGAAAAAAGTTGAAAACTGGTTTTCCACATGGTTGCTATGAAAGTTACAGCACTACTAAAGAAACAACCCTTGAAACAAAACTTGTGGAATATATTCTAACAAGACACCCAACTGTGTGTCTACCAATCTACATACACACCCATCAATCCATCTGGTCAAAGAGTAACAGATGTCAGAAATCAGCTAAACCCATATTGTTTTTGAAGAGCAAACGCTCAAGTAAAATACTGCACAGAGCTGTAACCAAAGTGGTAGAATGATGCTGTGGATAATATTGGTATTTTGCATTGGAAATCAGAACAAGACTTTCCATTTATTGGACTTTGTTAACTAATCCCTGGTGCTACTATGCATATGCAAGACCCAAGAAGTCTGTTGTTATGTAACATCACAGCCAGTCTATCAAGACAAACAACAACACTTAAAATTGCATTAAGTCCAATCTGACTAAAATCAGATCCCCGCTGTCCTACATGAAGATCCGACAGTGACCGATCATGGTCATGTTCTGGTGACCTAGGTTATTACCATAATCACTAATTTTATCAGCCAATCAGATGAAATCTTATATCTTTGTGTTTGGTAAACTGAGCATTATAGCTTTGATTCACTTTTACATTTTTTATATCTGCATTTTCATTGGCTAATTCAAGGGTTCCCAGAACATGACCCCTAAGTGGTCACTGTCAGATCTTCACATTGGAGATCTGATTTTAATCAAGATTGCATTTAGTCAATCTAATTATGTACAAATAGGTCTCATAAATAATTAAAACACAATTTCTGTTCAAAAACATACTTTAACTTTGTAAAAAGCAATTTAAATACTACTATTTAACACATAGTTTATATAATAAATGAAATAATCAGCAAGAAAGATTTAATTAAATCTAATAAACTTCGCACAAATTTCATGTGCATGAGAATGTTCAGATTTACAGTAAACTGCTGGCCATTAACCATCAAATAAGGCTGGTCCAGTTTGCCTAAATGGGCACTTAAAGCAAACAAGTGCAATATATTAATTTTTAATATTTCATCCTCTTTTGGCCATGTAATAATACAAATATGCAATTCTATCCATATTTTAAAAGCAGAAATGCATGATGTCGAAAGTGTGCACGTGTGCATTTGTGTATATGTATAGCGTTGAATAAAACACCAACACAATACCAGCCATATAGCAAGTTTAAGCATCCTAAACAAGCAAACAAAACAAAGATCTGGACAAAAACAAGGGTAAAATCCCTAATACACCAAGTCAGATTTTTGCTATAGACTGCACTCTTTTAAAAAGTCTAAAATTTTCTCAGATGGAATATCATCACAAGACAAGTCCCATGAAATCAGCAGACCTGCCAACCCTAACAAGATTGTCTCAGTAACGCAGCTGATTTGTCTCCATAAATCGGACCAGTTTTCAGTAAGATGTAACAACATATCATGTGCTGCTGTTGTAAAGTTGGAAAATGTGTATTAAAAAAGTTCAGTATTCCAAACTGATGCATCGACGGTAAACATTATGTTCATCATAAAAGTTTGTAAAGTACACATACACCTTCAGTTCCAAACCCTAAGCAGCTCAATGGCTTGTTCCTATCTCTCAACCTGACGTTATTCTTGGAATTTTTTTCTTCATTTCACATGACTGCAATAGTTTCTCCCACCACATGACATACTCAAATTGACAAATTGACATGTGTTGTCCTATAAACATAATTGTGTCCGTTCCTGCATTTATTCAGAACAATTTGAATATTCCTTTTTATTCTTCTGTACTGAATATTAAAACTTTTTTAAGAGGCTTATTTTTATCTTTTGGTCTTTAACATCTATCAGTAGCTGGACAATATGTTTAAACAATTCAATAATCAGTAATTCGATCATGCCAACTCTTTCATACATGCCAACTCCCCAAGAGGTGTAAGTGTAATTATTGTTATTAAAATTGGCAAAAAAGCATAATTTGTGCGTAAAAAGTGTAATCAAAACATGCCAAAATTATAGCACATATGAAAAGATACATTTTTAAGACTAATCTAGTTCTGCAGCTGGTCAAAATGTTTGTCACAAAGGGCAAAATCCATATGGATTAGAACCAGAATACAAACACAAAATATACTGAAAAATTATTTATATTCAGCACTCACTTCAACTAGTCTATATGTGTAACTTACACTAAATGATCGTAAAATGGAATTCTGCAATGATCATGGTCAGGTGCTCAGAGTGTTGTATTACATTACTCTCCCATTCTATTTTCAAGTTTGTAAAAGCAGTGTTGATTTGTCACTTTTTCTGAGCTGATATGTTTTGAAGTTTGAAAAGATCCATCTGCCCCAACATTTTCCATCATGTAACATCCACAACTCACAACATAAAGCATTTCACTTAACATCTGGTGCCATTTTCTTTACAAATATAGACTAGTTCACTACCTAACTAGCTTATCAATAAAATGAATCTGTTAGGCAAAGTGAACTTAACAAACCCCATCTGTTTTCTTAGAAATGGGGTCATATACAGTTGCTATAAATAGCAAACAAGGAAAGTCTTCTTATGCTATTCTTACATAGAAGTCACCTTTTAAAGAATATTCTCAAATTTATAAGAGTGGAATTAAAGAGATGATAATAAAATAACAAAAACAACTTTTCATTGCTTTATTTTTTAGTTTTTAATGTAGCAAAAAAAGCATAATCCATATGCAGTCTCACGAAAAATGTAATATGCTGAAAAAAGCATAATGATTACACCAAAGTGTAATGGTTGGCATGTATGCACTTTGTATGGGAAAATATGTGCAATTTAAAGTGTCTTAAGTACTATGATAAAGTTAATCTGGTTCTCCGACTAATTCCACTAAAGCTAATATGAAACCCCGATCCAAATCAAACAAGGACATTCCAATTATCTGGATTTTACAACAACAATCATATTTCCATCAATTTTCCGTTTATTCCACAAGTCCATATTTTCAGGGTCATTTTTGTAAGACTTACGGCAAAATCAAAAGAGTTGGCAGGTCTGCATTAGTTGCCTCTGCCATTTCCTACAAGGGACAACACTGGTAAATTTGTCAGAATACTGATGACATTGAATGTAGATTATATTTAATTAAGGAGTAAATAACAACCAAAATTGATCAAATACCTTGCCCTCATACAGAATTTCAACCTCCTCCCGCACCAACCTAAGTTGCTCCTCATGCTCAGCCCTCAGGTTCTGCAGCATTTCCTGGACCTTGTTCTCATAATCCTGATGAATACGAGAATCAACTTCCTCTATCTCCATCGTAGTTCGAGTACGAGTCTCATTTAACTCCTGAAATGTAAAACAGCACAAAGATCAAAAAATATTTGAGGCATAAACATGGATTGGATTCACTTCAACAGTGTGTGTGTGTGTGCGTGTGATTTGGACTTTTAACGTAGCTTCAAGTTTTTCAGTCATACTGCTAGCGATGTTTAGCATTGGGGCATCATGCTGTTGACATGTAGCATCATGTCCCATCCAGTCACATTATTCTGACACCAGGCTGACCAGTCCTAACACTAACTGCTTAATGCTGAACACCAATCAAGGCAGCTGCTAGTACCATTTTTATAAGTCTTTGGTATGACTTGGCCTGGGTTTGAACCCATGACCTCTCACATCTGACATAGATGCTCTAACCCCTTAGACCACTGAAGCAATCCTCAATTAGAGGAAAATTATTTGCAATGAGCAGCAGACTACAATACAGCTCAATACGACACAACAATAAAATATCCTATAGTCATATTAAATCATTTAAGCAAACCTTCTTCAAAACTACACATTAGTGTCAATTCTAATAATACGAATTTCATAGCTTCAATCAACAATTTCACTAAATGACTTTCATTGCAATTTCCAGAACAGGCATAAAGCAAAGACTGTGGTAATAAGGTATAGCGATATATTACATAATAAGGTATAACCCTGGATGAAGTCAAATTCTAAGGACAGATGTACCATCGCAGCAAAGAAAATGCATTGTTAATCAAGGTTAATGATGATGACATGAAACACAAATAACAGTACTAGATGGTTGAAAGAGTAATAATGCACTCCAATGACCAGAAATAGCAACATCCTTGTATTTATGCATATATCAATGTCAACATCATCGGCTTGGCAATGCCGATTTTTGTATATGTGCTACCCGATGCATACTAACACATAAGCTGAATTTTATCCCGGACATCAACTGATGCATTAAAGTAATATGCATATATAAGGTTTAACAATATATCAGTACAATCCTGGCTATACAGTGTCCTCCAATTAGTACTGGAGGGCCAGAACTGAGAACAACAAGATCCCAGCCTGACCCGTGTATAACCAGCCTGACTCGTGTATTACAGCCAATATATGGGATCTCGTCTTTTGACCTGGACCCAACATCTAGGTGGGAGGAGGAAATCTTGTGTAATAGTAACAAGTATTACACAACTAAATTTATCCCCCCCCCCCATTTTAATAGCAGTGCAACCTACAGACAATGATTTGTTTTATATACTTATTTGTCTCATAGGGTGAGGCTTTAAGAATTACTTATTCATGCCCAAGCCCTGGAGAAAGTTGCACATGCCTGACCTATTATTGCATTGCTGAATTTACCAGTTCTGAGGGAGGTTGATGGTCTCAAGAACTCTGATTCTGAAAAAAAATACTTACCCTTATGGTACAATTATTCACTATTGTAAGCTGGTAGAAGGTTTGGCACGTGTGCCGCTACTACAGGGTCTTTGATCTAGTGTGCTAAAGATTTAAGGAAAAAAAATAGGAAGGACAGACTGTCAGAAGGCGAATTTCACACCAGAAACAATAACAGTAATAATCCATGAAGCTGAACCCACATATCATCCATGATGCCCAACCAAACCCTTGTGTTCCTCAAAACAATATTGACAAAATCTTGCTGCCTCCTCAGGCAAAGAAGGTATTGTCAGCTTGCCTTCACTGCTTTCTCCTGTGACTTTTAACTTTGCTGCAACCTTTATTCCTCAAGGAACACTTTACATTTACCCTCTCCTGTTCCTGCTTCATGCAAACTTGAGACTGCACAAGGATCTATATCAGCTCATATCCCCAAGGATCTGATTTTTGCCACCACTGAACTGGTGGCTAAATTGGAACTGACCTCTGTCCAGAGTTCCAGTTCACACATCTGAACTCAACTTCTTTCTTGACACATCAGGTTGAGGCGATTACCTGGAGCCAGTAAATGTCTACATGCACCCATTGGCATGCTGGGTATGGACAGACACTGCAATAAGGGGTGCAACTCTCTACGACCAACCCATACATGTCACCCTCACCCCATGAGAGGTTTAAGCATAATTATTGCTTTTATGAGTGGCAAAAAGCATAATTTGAGCGTAAAATGGGTGATCTATATATTACATGCCAGAATTATATATTAAGTATGAAAAAGATACATTAATGTTTGCTACCAGCTTGGTTCTGCAGCTGGTCAAAATTCTTGTCACAAAGGGCAAAAATCTATATGGATTAGAACCAGAATACAAACACCAAAAAATACAGAAAAACTATTTATATTCAGCACTCACTTCAACTATTGTACAAGTTTAACTTCTCTGAATGATCATGAAATGAAATTCTGCAATGAGCCTGATCATATGCTCCAAGTGCTGTATTACATTACTCTCCTATTCTTCCTTTAATTTTGTAAAGTGGTGCTGATTTGTCCTTTTTCCTGATCTGATATGTTTTGAAGTTTTAAAAGGTCAATCTGCTCTAAAATTTTCCATCATATAACATCAGCACTCACACAGTAAAGCGTTTTGTTTAACATCTGGCACCATTTTCTTTAAAAGGATAGATTGGTCCACTAATTAGCTTTCCAATATAATGAATCTGAGAGGCCAAGTTCATATTTGAAGAAACCCACCTGTTTTCTTGGAAAAGGTTCATATACAGTTGCTATATATAGCAAATAAGGAAAGTACCCGTATGCTATTCTTATACAGCAGCAGTAATCTTTATAAGAATTTTTCTCAAATTTATGAGTGGAATTAAAGAGATGATAATAAAAAAGCAGAATGATTAAGCCAAAAGATAATTGTTGGGATGTATGCCAACACCTGCCCTCTTTGGGAAAGGGGTTACCTTGGCCGTTCCATCTGCTCATCTAGCAAACAACAGGGGAGAAGGAACTTTGAATTGAAACTGTTTCCAAGACTGCTGGGGCTGCGCCTGGTTGAAAGGGCGGTCAGGAGAAGAGTGCTTCATGGCTGTTTCATCCAGCTGCCAGGGACCGGCATTGTCAGTCCTTCAAAACCTGTGATGCCACAGAGGAAATGAGGCCTCCAAAGAGTGTCTCCACCTCAAGAGGCACATATCTTCAGAGGTTCTTGCTTTGGTCCAGCAAGACTTTCAATGTTGCAAAAGTAGAGTCCCTGCATAGGTGACGGAACATCCCACAATGTCTTTACTATAGCCTCCAGTAAATGCTTAAGTGATGCTCAGGACAATAATTCTTCTGTCAAGAAACTGAAGGAGACTAATGAAAAGAGGTCGGCATGCAAGGTGATAGTGAAAAGAGTACGGGCCTCAAACTTTCAAGCATCTAAGGTTTAAAACAGGAGAACCCAGGACCCAATAGACAAGTGGACTCTTCACTGGATGCTGAAACCAGTGACCGATATAAATGAGGGGTCTGACCACCCCTTCTGCTATGTGGCAAACTCTTGTCACTGGGAAAAACATCTGTGTAAACTCCTGGACCATTATGGAATACAAGAACAGAATGTCAGGACACGATGATGTCATCCAGTTCTTGGGAAAGGAGGTGGTAAACTTCATATACTACCTTGTCAAATTTTAGGACTTCTCCAACAACACCCTGGACTGAGGTGAGATGGGCTGGGGACTGTTCCCACTGGTTCCTGAGGAGACCGAAAATTGTTCGAAACAAAAAGGTAGATGGAATGGGAAGAATATGTTTGGAATCGAAAATAAAGGTGATTTTTGATAAGCACCATAGCACACATGTAAAGCATAGACCAAAAAGGGAGAATGATATTCCATATGTTGGCAGTGGCACTGATGTCAGATTGGGTTTTGTTCTTTCCAGTTCTAACCCTCGTAATCTAATTAAAACTTCAGCTTGGATGAGGCCTACAAGTTGGAGAAAAGGAAAGCAATGCAACAGTAGGAGGCAGGCAATAAATTACTTTTAAAACATAGAGGTTCAGTAGGCAAAAACAGCCTCATTCGCAAGACTGGAAACAAAGTTATTTTTCTTTAGACCAAACATTTCTGTACTCAAAATCAGAGATGAAAAAAGAATGATTCTGTGTTTCTTATAGACTTTCTCCACCTCCAACAGAAACTTTATATGAAAGCCAATCCTTAATGAAATTTTATCAATGTTCAATATCCATTTTCTGTGATATCATACTACCACATTCTTAATTACAAACACATTATCTATGCTGTTACTTACTAAAGTACTAGTTCTGTAATTTGTACACTGTGTAATGACTGCATTATTCTTGTATGATCAACATACACCAGACATCATTTCTTAATTTTTTGTGTGGTTAGGAATGACCATCTCTGGGTCGACTTTACTTAAAAAAAAGTCATCATATTTCCATATTAACTTTTTTTCCATATTAACTTTTTCTAAGATGCACATTCCACAATGAAATATTTTTTATCTAACAAAAATCAGGCCATTCAATGTCCACTGTATATTTCATATTCTGAATACAAAAATACAAAATTTCAATAAATGGCAGTGTAGTTTTGACTCCTAAAGAATCGCAACCTCTTACCCAGTCTTGGATCATAAAGCCTGATTTGGCAAAGAATAGCTGCGATCCTAAGGAGTTAGAATTTCTTAACTTTCTAGGACATGTTCTTTGGGTCTTCCAAAAAATGCACAATTGGCATCTGATTCTTCAACATTGTCCCACCTAATGACTACAGGTTCAACCATGAGTGAATGATGTAACCTGGCTTTGTCTGTCTTATCCAATCTGACAGCTGGATAATCGGAACCCTTCAGACAGCTACCTATAAATCCTATAGTATGTATCATATTTATGATGAGAGTTGGTTGGCCATGACAACTTGTACAAAATGAAGTCCCTGTGAGAAATGTGTGAATAAATCCAATAAACATAAGACTTACATCAAGAGAAAAGCACTAAATCTGAACTAGAGGCAATTTTGGCATGACTAGTACTTTAATTTGCTCCAAGGTTATGCAAAACATGGACATACTGCATTCCCGCACCCTAGAAAAAGCTCGGATGATTAATGGTGGATAACAAAAATCATCAGGTATGACAAATTATTGACAATGCAGTATTTTGGTACATCTATGCTCGTATGTATTACAATTTGAAGACTTACCTGCTCATACACCTGAGATTTAAAGGACAATTCCTCCTTCAGGCTTTGAATTCGATTCTCAAGATCAACACGAGCCAGGGTTTCATCTTCCAACTGTTTCTTGGCTGTGGCCAACTGTCTCTCCAGTTGGGCCAATTCTGCACGGGCACGCTGAAAAAAGTGTTTTAAAATCTGTAATATAATCAACGATTATACATGGCTCACCTCTAGAACACCTTTAGAAGTCTCCAGCAGCCAATGTAAACAGTAATTATCATGCTGCTAATAAATTCTGACTAAAGTGATACTGTCCTATAACCTGGTCCCTGTGATAAAACATAGAAGACAAAACAAAACAATATTGAGAATGCCAATGGCATGATTCATGGATGGAAAGAATAATATATGTATAGGGTCTAAGTGCACATCAGCACAATCCAGGCTATACAGTATCAAGTAAAAGTAGGTGTTTTGAAAAGTGACAAAGATACAGTAAAAAAAAATTCTTACAATAAAAGTCCAAAACCATTTCCATTGGAAGATGTCAAAGCACATATTTCATAAAAAAGGTATGTCTTTTTTAGTTGCCTCTCAAAACATGTGGGAGAGTGCATTAAACACCTGTGCTACAACACTGAGCATGCGGGAGTATGGACAGAAGGAAGGATGGATTATGCAGATGCTATGTTCATTACATTACATAAAAAGTTAGAAACAATAAAATTAAAGTCAGCAACGTGTAAAATATGAATCACAGTGACCTAAGTTTGTGATGTATGTATCCCATCAAGTTTCATGACTCCACATACAACATTGTGTATAGTGACTGAACAACCCCCATCTCATCATGAACTAAACACAGAAACTTAACCTCAGTCATCCCAATTTCACTGATGAAGAGGGCAAAACTTGACCTTCCTTGTGCCAAACAAAATCCCACAGATGTCTGGGGTTTGTCAACTGCAATCAGACCGAAATATTATAGTGTGTCAACCACAAATACAATGATCTACTTTACAGTGTTAATCACAATCACACAGAGTGTTTCAACTACAATACATACCTACCTAGTAGTAGTCTAAACACCGAGTGTTTCAACTACAATTATACATACCTACCTAGTAGTAGTCTAAACAAAGAGTGTTTCAACTACAATTACACATACCTACCTAGCAGTAGTCTAAACACAGTGTTTCAACTACAATTATACATACCTACCTAGTAGTAGTCTAAACACAGAGACCAATCATTATAAACAAAGTACAATTCTGAACAATTGAAAAGGTGTAATGAATGATTGACTGCAAACTTTATTAATTATAATATGCAGTTTTTTTGTTTTTGTTGTTGGTTCTAAAAGCAGTTTAACATTCTTGGTTATATTATGCACAGTAAACTGAAGCCAAGTGTTTCTTTCTCAAGGTTGACATGGGAGGGTATCAACTGCATGACTCTTGGATTATTATACTGATGCTCCACCAACTGAGTTAACATGGCTCTCTGATCATATATATGCAATGAAATCGGCAATTTCACCAATAAAATGAAAACAGAAAGCAAATAGAAAGAAGACTGATAACAAACATAATAAACAATGAATAGCAATAAAATGATAAAAGAAAATGGAAGAAAATGTGATTGTATTTCATGAATGGATTTGAAATTCTTTAGAAGCCATACAATTGTATTGTCAAGGCAAACAGAAAAAAAAAAACACCACTACTACTATAAATTTCATCATTACCAGTGATGAATCTTTCTTTAAATGAGACAAAATGTTGACAAACACTCAACTACAGTATTGTTTTTACATTTTTGGTTGTATTTTATCATAAATTCAATACTGTATTTTACATTTTTATGTATTTATTACGTGATTTAGCACAATTTTTATAATATATGACAGCTACTGTTCTCACCATATAACACTTAAAAATGTAGAAAACCATGTATCAGTAAATGCATTTCATTCCAAAACTATCAAAATATAAAAGGAAACCGTGGATGAAATTAATAAAAATAAAACCTAAATGTATTTCATAAAAAATACATGCAAACATAATGAAAATAAAATGCAGGAGATGCAAAACTTAATGAAATTTGTAGTTTTACATATTTAATCTTCGAAAGCAATAAAGTAAACAAACAGTAGGCATAATCAGCCTTACTAATCGAATATAAAAATGTCAGCACTCATAAAGACGCAAAATGCTATAAATCCTAACTTGCACCACATACAATAAATCTGCATTTTGCTTATGTAAAATAATAATCATTTGCAAAATTTAAGCCCTGTGCAGATTGGTAAAATTACACCTGAAACTGTCATGCAGTTTCAAGGTCTATTATCTATTATTAGCAGTAATTATGGAACATGGATGCTGCTGAAGACTTCTACTTAAATGCAGCATTTCAAGGAAACCCATGGTCTCACCTGCCAATTCCAATGAAAAAGAGGCTTATGTCTCACCATGCTGAGGCATGTGGAACAAAAAAGCTGGAACCACTAATACATAACTATCACACCACCTTGGTTTGGAAAGACCAGACATACTTGTTTGTTAATTATCAGTTATTAAAATTTAATATTACCCTTTTCATCTCCAATATCATCTTTTGTCATTATATCCCCATCAAATTACATAACATTACCATTCACAAACACCACAATCACCATCATCACAACCATCTTTTCCATCACTACTGTAATAAAATCATACAAATACCATGATGATCTCCATCTTCGCTAGCCAAGGTTCTGATAACCCTATCTACACCTTGGCAGATCAAACAGCTATATTGGTGCTTTGTCCTAGCAACATCTATTGGAGTTCATGTGTTGCCACCCTTAGTAAATAATGCCAACTAACCAATAGCATGGTGCATTGTACATCTGCTGAAAAAGGTGGTTGCAATTGACCTAAAAAGGATACTTTGTAAGTTTAACATCGAAAGTATGACTATGTGCCAGAGGGATGCTATTATTGGTGTATTTGAGTGAAAGGTATTTGTGCAAACACAGGCCAACACTGGAAAATTGCTTATTTGTCAGTCCATTCAAGTTGTGTGCTCCCCTTGTCTCGATCACATAGGAACAGTGTTCAAATCTGAACAACTTAATTTTGATTGGACGAGGTGGCTTGCCGCCACATTCAATGAAATTCACTGATTCAAAGCACAGAAATATCTGCTCGATATGCCAAGGTGTAGATAGGGTTCTCGGAACCTTGGCTAGCAAAGATGGATGATCTCCATCAAACAGTTTCTTTAACATTAATCATGGGATACTCTTTCTATGGATCAATCTTATTTTTCTTACTGCAGCTTCTGCTTCAGCATGTTTTCTCTGGTTCTCTGCATCATCCAGTTTGGCCTGCTGATCTGCCATCTGGGCCTGCAATTCAAGGGCTTTTTTCTCAGCATTTTTGGCATCACGATCTCGCCTATGATATCTGAAAGAAATTAACAATAAAAGCTGTGAACGATCAATAAATTTGTTTCACAGATCCTTAAATAGAGAAACTGAATGAGGAAACCAAAGCTAACAGGTATTCAGGTGGGGTAGGGGTGGAGGAGAGACTGGAGTCCTGTAAACGATCACATGGAATGCTTCAAAATCCAACTCCTTCAAAAACTTATCCTAACAAGCAACACCCATCAACACGAAACTATACCGATTCAACAAGTACCAGAGATGAATGTATCAGCTTCATTCAAATTGTATTTACTATGCTAATAAAACATCTCTCCTACATTCATTTTTATAACTTTTTGCCCTATTCTTTATCAAGTAATTGGTGGTGGGCACAAGATGGATAAAATTATCCTGCCAGCAAGATTTACAATGAAGTAACTTTCCCAACATGTCACATGTGATGTGATTTGAATATGATTTTTAATGTAGCTTTAACAATTTTTCAGTCATATCGCTACGATGTCTGCAGTGTGGCAGTTTATAGTGATGTCTAGCACTGGGGCATCATGCCGCAGACATGTAGCATGATGTCCCACCCAGTCACATTATCCCGACACCAGGCTGACCAGTCCTAACACTAACCTCTTAATGCTGAGCGCCAAGCGAGGCAGCTGTTAGTACCATTTTTATAAGTCTTTGGTATGACTCGACCGGGGATGGAACCCACGACCTCCCGCATCCAAGGGGGACGCTCTAACCACCAGGTCACATGTATTTTCAATGCATTATTGAAGTCAGAAGAATAACATTTCATACTCGTCTATAAGTAGAGTCCAGCTGCAAACCTATACGTACATTGATCTGTCATCTCATAATGTGCTGTCAGATCAAAGCCTGTGTTGTTTATTCTACTGATTACTCCAATCCAATTAAAATCAGATCTCCACTGTCCTACATGAAGAGTCAACAGCGACCACTCAGGGGCCATGTTCTGGCGACCTTAGCATTAGCCGATGGAAATGCAGCTTTCGGAAATTTGAAAGTGTTCCGCACATATTGATGTTCAGCCATACTGTTTAGTCTTCCAAATGCAAAGATATAAGACTTCATCTGATTGGCTGATAAAATTTAACAATTATGGTAACAAAATCAGACACCAGAACATGACCCTAAGCAGTCGCTATCAGACCTTCACACAGGACAGTGGAGATCTGATTTTAATCATAGTGACTGGTTACTCCTAACAAACAGCAGAGACTAGATCTGTTGGCACATTACATGGCAGCAGATCTGGATCTGTGCAGTTTGCACTCAGACTCATGTTACAAGTATATGCATTTCTGGAAAATCTTAATTTCCTTTATCTTGTATTTTCCCCATATAAAATTTAAGGTTTTATGTCAAAGTAACAGCTACATGTACAAAAGTATCGCGTATATATATATATATATATATATATATATATATATAGACACACACACACACACATTGTATAGTCACCTGGGTATGTATGGTAAAATGTAATACACAATAAAATAGAAAAACATGGCTTGCTAAGTTGTACGACCAACTAGAGATATTTAGGCATTTTTCAATGGAAAGAAATCAAGAATTTATCAATGTTTCTATTTTATTAAAAGTATGCTTTCATAGTACTGCATATTGGTCTAAATTTCTAAACATGAAATATGTTTTCCCCATCTCCATCTGTGAATGAGATTGGCTGATATGCATCCACTTGTTGATACTGCTCAATAATACAGTTGCTGAGCTGTGAAGGATAATTTACATGAAGTGCAGCCAACATTGATATTCAAGTATAAAAAAGCATCTACTTAATGATCAAAAACTGTAATAGGACCCATCCCCTCATCCATTCAAGGACCTCTTGATCACCCTTTCCTATAATACATCGTAAGTAATAAATCTTGGCAACCCTCATACATTCATTTCCTTTGAGTAGGTGTGGTATTGTGGTGTGTGATCCTAAGAGAGTTAATCATTCAGTAATGTGTGGCTTTGTTCTGAAGTTGGTTTCAACATTTCATTCCCTCTGAATCTCTCAACCAAAGTTAAAATGAACAGCACAGATCCATTTCCATTATAATAAAAATAACTGCAACAAAACAAACTGATCTACCTGTATTTTTTCTTTGACTTTTCCCATCAAAGAAAAGCTTGATCGCGCACATTTTGCATGAAAAATATACTTGTATCTTAAAGGTTTTGGGAATTC
Organism: Megalonaias nervosa; assembly: GCA_016617855.1. Classification (NCBI taxonomy): domain Eukaryota; kingdom Metazoa; phylum Mollusca; class Bivalvia; order Unionida; family Unionidae; genus Megalonaias; species Megalonaias nervosa. Next base: position 72,185 of record JAECUM010001963.1, read on the forward strand.
TTACCAACTGTCAAGGAATTGCCAATTTTGTAATTTATGTGCAATGATCATGCACAAATGATTAAATATGCATGGAACATTCAACTTTTGTGACGTCATCAAATTTCACCCAATAATCCATATTGTATTACATCTGATAGACCAACTTGAGTGGTTTCATTTTGGTCCTGGGGTAATTAACAATTACTTGGCTGTATCCCTAGTTCTAAATTTCTTATCATTTCACATTAAAAAAATTTAGATTTAAAATCTGCAACTCAGAAGCTTAAAGCTTTAATATCTTTGTTGGCAGCTCAAAGAACCAAAATTTGAGTCTCTTGATACAATTAACTTGCCAGTTGGCAAAAACAAAGTGGTTTTTACCTTTTCCACGTTATTAAAAGCCTCTAAATAGAGAAACTTTAATGTTCTGTGTGCCATGCATACTCTTCCGAACTACATCAGAATAACAAGAATGTTTGGACATCAATTTGGTTTTTTGTTTTACAGCAACACTATTTAGGTGGGTTTTTTTAGTGCATAGGTAATTGAAGTAAAGTGCCTTGCCTAGGGATGCCAGAGAAGCAGACCTAGGTAAATCGAACCTGCATCCTTTTTTTTTTGGAAAGTCTGGCATGGTAACCATCGAGTAACTGTGACTTCTGCTACCAACTGTCATCTATGAGGGCACACTAGAAATATTATACACCCTGATCTGCTGGATGTGGGAGTGTAAATAAAATCAAGGTTCTTATTTCCTCTTGTTTTCATGATAAAGTTTTCTTTTCCCTTAAAAAAGTGCAAAAATCTTGTGCAACTGAACAACATGTATACACATACTCGGCCTCCAGATTATATTCAAATAATGCTCCTCATCCTTCACACCTTTTGGCTGGTGGTCATTTCACAGCAGTGAACAAGACAAATAACATAAGTGTGAAACATAAGAACAACATGTACTCTCTTTCTCTAGCTATGACTAATCCATAAGAATCAACTGTGCAACAAGTTAGACGTTCATGTAGCTCCCACACATTGAAATCCTCCAATTAGACATAAGAAGATTAAGGGTGCAGAATCCCCCATTCAAATTCCTTTCTGTTGCATATATGCATTTGCAACCTAAATACAACACTCTCAAAGCAATAGGGTTTGGTACTTGTTGAATTTTTGAACAGTGATACCTGTTTTCTCAACACATGAATCTGTTGAAATATATTGGAAAAATATGACAAAAGTGTAAAATATTAAAGTGTGAACAAGAATCAGTTTCACTGAATTTGAATTGTTTTACAATGTCTAAGTGATCCATGAGTTGCTTTGAAGAGCTTACCAGACCTGAAACTGAAAATAAACGTGTGGGTTCAAATCATACCATTTGATCAACGCTGGCTGATTACTATGACGTCCTTTACTCCAAGTGCAGTGGCACTTAATAAAACTACTTCATTACCATACAACATCAAAACCAAAGCAAATACTTTCTGAGTACACATCTCGCACAAACATTTTTTTCTTCACCATAAACAAGTATTTCTTTTAAACCATGATCCGGATAGATAAGCTCAATCATGCATATACAATTTCCTCCTTCAATTCTACTTTAAGATCTTAGGTTTTGATATAAAAAAAAATTATGCATTCCAATTCATTTTAAGCTGGACTCATGGCAGTTATTGGGTTCCCAAGCATACCTGTCGTGGCATCAATTAGCAAGACAGGTTTGTTTCATTTGCTCAGTCTTCAAAACTCGGCCTGTACAGGCAATGATGATGACATGTCAGTGAATATGGCAGTCCAGTTTGTTGTCCCAAACTTCACCTCTATGGTACATTTCAGACAAAATAGTAACGTTGTCAAATATTTTCCAGCTTTCATTTAGAATTTTGGCACCAAAAAATATCATACCACACCAGTCATTTTTGCCTTTTCTAACACCGACTCAAACAAAAGACTGGGCTTCCTGTTTGCTAGAAAAGACAGTATGTAAAATGCAGCATAATCATTTTCTTGGCAGAACTTTAACCCTTTCAACACTAAGTAACTTTGTAGGCATAGAGTCCTCAACACTGAGTAACTTTGGAGTTGTAAAGCAAAATGACTTGTTGACTTTGAAATAACATAAATTTGCCAATTTTAAAGATATCTGGCTGGATTAGGTGTCAAAAATCAAGGTTAAAAATCAAATTTTATGACTAATTCACTAAAATGTGCATATCTATTACAACTGTTAAAATACAGGTGCAAACAGGTAACACAACAGGTAAAATACAAGTAATTATCTATTTACTTCTTAGAAAACTTAGAAAGTTCCCAAAACTTGTTCAATTGACCCTAGATGTACTCATGACTAATTCCAGTAGCAACACAAGTCTGTCTTTCAGGTATTTGGCAGGTAGAAGCTTTCATCATGGTGAGATCTGTCCACACCTGTATTGCCTCTGGCACATTTGATCGTCGCATTCAAATTCGTTAGATGGACAATGTTTCCAAAAACTTCATCTGAATAGAATATTTGAAAATATTCCAAAGCTTTCCTGGAGCCATCTAACACTCGGGTGGGTCCAACTCTCTCAGAAAACTGTAACAAATCTATTTGGTTTTCCAACTTCATTCAAACAAAATTACCTGGAGCATACAATTCCTCCAGTTCAAAACCTTCAAAGTCCTCTTCATCGTCATCACTGTCACCCACAAGCGCACGCCATTGTCTCTCCAGATGTCTTCTCTCATTTTCATCCAACTGTACTAGGTCGAAATTGGTAAAATCCTCAGATAATTCAAAATCTGACACTTAACTCACATTTGATCTTTCTTCGAACTCTGCCATTTTGGATACAAATTTCACCATTTGGAAAACTCGTTAAAAGTGCCTACTTTGTTCCATATTTCTAGCTGTATACAAGCTAAACCCATGAGATAATCCAAATATAATATCTACATTACAAGAAGGAAGTTATTAGAGGTATCCCGAAATTTATATAGTCGGGTACTATAACGTTACAGAAGAACACTGCTCCAGACCGGAAAACCAGTCCATAGTGATGAAAGGTTTAACTTGTAATCTAAATGGATTTTAGAATTTTATACATGAAAAGAAATAGTAAAACTCCAACAAATGAAAAAAGGTCATAACTGAAATTTTGTTATATTTATTTAATGGAACACAAAAATTGGATCAAAAGCCATAAACCAAGGTTCAATCACTATCTACAATATACCAGTTTTCTCAAGAACGTGCAAATGCACACACCTCCCCTATTATAGAGGCTACATTAGGACAAGAGGGAAGATGGTAGAAAGACTTTTCGAAATCATCTGCACCCTCACCACAATGTGTGGAGAAACAAAAAAGCACACAAGCTGTACAGTAGGATCCCAAAGGCAGGGTATGATGCACACGAATATACTTGTAATTAAATTTCCTGTCATTCTGAAATAGTACACTGAAATGTTTGCATGATCAGAGTGGTATTGATTGTTTATTGCCATGTGACAGACAACAAACCATTTACATCCCCCATTTAGCAATCTATGAGCAATGATCGTTCATACATAAAATCTGGGGAAGGGGTTTGACCAGAAAATTCTTGCACCTTTAACTGTAAATTTGGTGTGTTGGTGACCATGGTTGTGATAAAAAGAAATGGAATTCAGCTGAAACAATGTAACTGAAACATCCAAGTGGGTCTTGTGGCCAAAGCATTTTCAAATCGTAAGCAGAAAATCAGAAAATGTACAAAATATGAATATGAATCCATCAATTTTAGCATAGATGTCACCTTGAAAGTGTAAGCTATGCACCGATATATGGTACCTAGCACTAGTTAAGCAGCTGAAAATTACTGCTGTGGATATAGCATTTATTGACCAGATTACAAATTGCCTAGCAACTATGGTTAATCCAGGTAGATGGATGCTAATGACAGAATCCAATTACACTTCCAACATCCACTTCTCTAAACAAAAACACATCCACTTCTATCAATGAATCAGAAAAGCAAAATTGAAACATTAAGCAAACTTGGGTCTTTCAACCCCACAGATAACACACTGAGACTTTCATAAAATACTACATTTATTTCAACTGTGTTTAAAATAGTATTCTTTTACTGCTAGGTGATAAAATATGTTTAACATTTATGGTGTTAATGGATGTCTGCTTCAAGGAATATGATAATGAAACTTGCCTAATAGCTGACGAATCAAAACGAAGAACACTTGTTGATAAAGGACAATATTTACAGACCCCTTAGATTAATATGTATACATATTTCACCATTATACCATGCTCCCCACACAACTCTATTCAACAGCATGTATATGTTCATAATCTTGTGGCAAAGGATGTAAACAGAATTTAACTAGTATATAGGTATCAAAGACCATGTTATATTAATGTGCTTTATAGTAAGGGACCCAACGTAGAAAGAACATAGGTACATTAAAATTTTCTAACTGTACATTTATGAATTTATTTTAATTCATGAAAGAACAGGATGCGTAGCTGAAAGTATGGGTGTTAAAATCATCAAATCTTGATTCCTCTAACAAGTTTCTCAACAGACCCATACCCTTGGATTTTTAGACACATGCAATTTATATTTTACCCGATTCTTATACAAGGAAATTTCAACCTGTGAATTTTTATAATGCACATTGATTTTATCCAAAGCATCAGTCTTATTTACCCATGACTGACCTCTCGCATTATTTCCAGCTGAGCGTATGTTGTCCATTACAAACTGACTGTATGTGCCAGTGATAACATTTGCTGGAATCCCATTACACTGTATTGGCCCATATGTAAAATAAATATGAACTAGGCTGAGCCAACAGGTCGGTGATGTCTTGCTTAGGTGAGCATAGCTGAATCAAAATGAGATTATCCGAGACACTTATGAGGAAGAAGGAATCAATTAATAGTGGCGTATGTCTGATTGCCAATGAACAGACACATGATTCTACCCACTGTCAGACAAAAATATCATTTTAAGGCTGTCTATCGCACATACTGTTTAATAGTTAAAAATATATTGCAATATTTATCCATTTTCTCCTATTACAGTAACCAGTGGGAACCTATCTACTAGAGATCAGAAATGTAATACAGGTGCAATGATGTCTGATATATCAGGTTACAAATGCTATCTGAAGCATTTAAAGCAAAATGCAAAATGTTTTATCGTGTGTTGCAAGTAAGAATGGAATTAAAGTTGGTTCATGATGTCTTTCAAGTCTTTTTTTTCTAAAAATAAAGTGTGTCCTTTGTTTTTTATTTTGTAGTGTTGAATTTTTCTTAAATTTATAGAGGAATATTTAAGGGAAGGTGATATATGTTATACATGTAGTTCAATTCAAATAAAAATGCAGAGACATAAGCTTTCTCCCATTACTAAAATAAAGCAACACCTCCTAAACAATGTCAAAACTCAGGAATACATTATATCCAACTCTGAAACTTTCCTTAGGATGATCTTGGCTTCCAGGATTATTGGAAAGCAGTTGGCAACTTCAACAACCCTGTCATAGCAAAAAAACAAACAAAACACAAAAACAAAAAAAAAAACAACCTAAGTTTGATATTTCTTGCAGGTTGCGCGAGGTTGTTTTGTCACTGCCACATTCTAATGCTGACTGAGAGAAGAACAGGGTGAGGGCAATATATTCGAACCATGTTACATTGTGTTAAAAATTTTGTAGAAGGTGAGTTAGGGTTATCAAGTCGTTCTTTTTTTTTTTGTTTTTACTAACAAAAATGAGTGCATGTGCCTGCAGCAGCAGTCTCAGATGAATTCTCAATTTAAAGAACAAGAAGCCAAATGACTAATAATTATTGACTGCTGAAGATTAATGTAACTTGCATGTGGTATGTATCATTTTGTATAGATTTTCCACTTGTATTGCTGTGTATCGTTACGACAAAAGTATCGGTAAATCTATGTATGAATGAATCGTTTCGCCCCAAATTACGTTTTTCGTTTATGAAGTTTTACTTTTGATGACTTTAGTAATTTATATGCAGGTAGAGGAACCTTAAAAATTGCCTTAATAGCCTTGTTGTCAGGGGTAAAATGACTTCAGTTTTGAAATTTATTGAGAACCCAGTATTAAGTTGTATACACTACACAAGAGTAGCGCATAACCATAGCTTCATCAGGTGGGCAAGCTTATAATCAAACAAACTGCCTCTAGGAATGGAGACAGTAAATTTGTTGTGTACATTTTATAATTGGATCAGGATAAATTTACTACCAACTCTCCAATATTTAGCAAAATACAATTAATGGACATTACTTACCTAATGGAGACTCTGCTCTTGTAACTTGTGATATGAACTTCAACTTAAGTCTAACCCCATCTGAACCCCAATGCATCTGGTAGAATAGGCACAATGCACCCTGTGGCATGATGTAATGGAGGTACTCCAAATTTATGTACAACCACAATTACATGATTCATGGACTCCTTTAAACTGAAGTGACAACTTTGGCAAGGGTGTTTGTCTTTGCCATTTTGCTGCAGGCTGCATTATATGATGATGTTCCAAGTTGAAAGTCTTAAACATTTTGTAAGACTGGTTTTTTGATGTTATATTTTAAGGAGTTGAGCTCTTTTATGCTTTTATCTGGGCTTTTTTTAAAAATGTCTTTCTGGGGCATTTTTTGCAACATCTTTAAGTTTAAGCTTTTGTCTCGTGATGAAAACTTACTTTTGGTTGGAGAGGTTAGTAATCAGGAGATTGTGGCAGGGTAAATTTTGCTCAATTCTGGTTAGCTTTGTATAGCCAGGATAGTGCTGATGTGGTGTTAAACTCTACCTGAATTTACTGCATGGATATAAAAACCTAATGAAACATTTGGTAATCCCTTGGTATGCAACATGGGGTTAGGGGAGGGGAAGTCAGTGTTAAATTCAAAGGCAGACCCTAATGAGATAGTCAAGAGTTTCAACCGGCAGATGGTGATATTTAGCTGTATATTTTTCAGAAGTTGCAACCAATATTTCCAGGATTTCAAAAAAGTTGATCTCGAAAGATTTATAATACATCACCATATTCCACCAGATACCTTCCTCCAATATGACACAGAACAGACAAAAGCATAAAAGATGCTTGCTTTTTCTGATTTAAAGGCCACTGGCCACCCATATTGTACAAACATGGGATATTATTATAGTCATAAACAAAATTCACTTGCTATGTATGCACACCATCAAAAATGTTTAATTGGACTTAAAAATCCGCTTTTTAAATGAAAAATTTTTCGGCAATCTCCGTAAACAATCGATAGTTTCCGTGTGCCAAAAACGGATATGACACATTCATCCCTTCTATTCAACCAAGCCATTCAAGTGTTTAATTTCCCCCACTTAAATATGTATGTGATATATCTTATGATTGTGCTTTTGTACAGCAAATTTGGTGCATTGTGTTGCATATGGATGTAACCAAACAGTGATGATGGGGAAAAGACCCTGTTTACCAAGAAAAAAAAGTGGATTCATGCCGTGGGATCAAGTAGGGTGAGGGATGGGAAAGTTGTATCATTTATGCCGGATTATAGTCAATTTGGCCCAACTCAATATGGCCCAACTTGGCAATAGTTTGAACAAGTTCTTTTCTTCAAACAACAAGTAGATATTATGTAAGATAGGTTCTAGGAAAAAAAAAACTAAATTTAAACAAACTATCTTGATGTTCTTTCAAAGAAAAAAATCATACTTCATAATGCACATATATATGTGAGAAAACACAATCTGACATATCATGCTCGTTCTAACTAAAATATTTATATACATTTTTTATGCTAAAAAATATATGCATCTGCACAACGACATTCTCAATTTAAGTCTTCCAGTCAAATTATCAATATTGATTTATAAAACAATACTACTTAACAGATAATATTCTACAGAAAATGTATACATTTTTCTAAGGGTAGTGTACATGAGATATTATAACAAATATATTGCTTCTGGTTGTAACACTGCTGCATATAATACACACTCAATTACACATGAAGGAGAGAGAGAATAATGTTGAGCATTTTGTCAGTGTTTAGTTCCTGCATTATGAAGCGCTTACCAGTTAATTTTATTGTTTGTTTTTACAGTTCAAGTTGTCTTACAGGGGTCACGCTACCAGGCGAAGTGGGCGAAAAAGTCACCTGAGAAATGTAAACTTCGCCTTCTTCTGTTAGGAAAGCGAAAACGACTTCGCCTTCTGATTTTTCGGACGTAAAATGACTAGATTACGACTTTGAGGTGCCCCCTCACTGTAGCCAGTAAGTTCTGGCACTGTTGTAACTCAAGGCCAAATGTATTTACGTGGTGTTGATACCAATCAGCTTACGGCGACAAAGAAATTCTTGCACATTCACATGCAAGTTTTAATAGCTAAATGACCATTAACCCTTTCCGGAGCAAGATACCACTGCTTGATTTCATGAAGTTGGGCACAATGTGCTATGATGAAAATATACCAAATTCTGTTTCGAAATTTTAACATCAATATGCAAATAGTAATTTGCTTTTAAAAAATATGATCGGTAAAGAGCGTTTTCTAATTTATTTATTTATTTTAATAAATGGAGATTTTAACGGCCGTATTTGCGTATTTTCTGTATAAAATCAGTTTGAAACTGTAAATGAACTTGTAATGGCGGACATCGCTGCGTATATGATATACCACTTCATTAAACTGTCTGTATTCGTAAATAATTGGCCAAATAGGTTCAGGAAAATATATAATATAATGAAAACAAAGTTTAAATATTCTGTGATAGGAGATTTAGCCTAAATATTTAATAATGTAGGTCAGAAGCATATGACAATCTCTGTTGTGGAATTCGAAACAAAGCTGCAAGGTCAAGGTTGTTTTCTTACTTACCGTAAATTAATTTTCGTGAAAATACGAAAAATATATATAGTACTGAAGCAAATACTATTTAACCAATGCATATCGTTATTACCAGTGGGTAGGCAAATAATACAACCATAAATATGCAGTCCTATTAATGAATTTTTGTAACGAAGCAAGAAAGTGAGTAGTTATATTAGGAAAAGCCCTCTTTCTAAAAATAGATGCACTCGCACTGTGCAATACGAATTCTTGGATTTTCGGTTGGGGAAAAAAAGGGTCCAGTTTAGTTATATATCGACTTTAATGCTTCAGTGCGTTGTCTATGAATAGTTACAGTAATGTTTTATCAGGAACAATGAAATCAGGACAAAGAGTATGGTTTGAAGTCACTTATGCATTTATTCCTATGTACATGTATTAGGGGTTGTTTCAAAGAATGCTAGAAATCTTTTTGACTGCAATTTTACACAAAACTTATAGAAAATAAAATAATTAAGTGGTAGTTTATTAAGCATTTTTACCAACTTGCGGTTACAAGACTCTAATCTTGTTACTACTATCAGTTAAAATTAATTACAATGTATAGCTTCTGATGTGCTTTTTAAGTCATATGGCCAAAATACACTGCATTTACTTAATTCAAACACACATATACAAGTATGAATAGAATGGGCATGAATATAAAAAACATCATTAAAATAAGATAATGCAGCTATCTATATATCCATCTATCGTGTTTCTTGCTTTGGTCTCACTTCTCCCTGTTTAGCTCCCACTTCTCCCTGTTCTGACCAAAAGGAGAAGTCACTTCTCGCTAAAATTTAAGTCTAGCTTGACCCCTGGTCTTAGTGTGTGCACGCCTAAACTGAAGGCTTGTCATTAGTAGTCAATATCGTCAATCATATTTGCTCCATTATTCCATACAAATAAGAAAGGAAATAATTTTGTTTTGAATTTGTCCCCGCCCTGGCACCATACAAAAAAAAATTGATAAACATTCACTTATTTGAAAATAAAATGAACGAAACTAACCTTGCATTGTGATCATTTATTCCTTCTTTTTTGATCATGCTAAATTTATTAAAGAAAAAAATATATCCACGAACTCTGTATATGTAGTGGATGCCGGCTTATGTATGCATACTTACTGTAGTGTGTATCACTTATGTCAATAACAAAATTGCAAAAGAGGTGAAAATATCACCCGACTGCTTGAAGGCACTGCCATTCATACATGACAAGTTACTAGGTGCAAACTGACCAAGATTGTATTGTATCCAGGTTAACTATACAATGGTATCTCACAAATAAAAATCATTTTAAGATACATTCACCGTGAGTGCAAATGATAATCTTTTCGCTAGCATGGGTTACAAAAGTATTATTAAAGCAAGTTATTGTTGTGTATACTATTTTCCCTGCAAACGTAAATTATGATTACATAAGGTAAACAAATAGAAGCCTGGGTGATGAATAAACACAACCGGCAGCGAGCAATAAACTCCTTGCTTAAACTTACCGACAGGATATCAAATACAAAGTTTATTTTATTACAAAGCAAACCAACCCTGGAAACTGACTTTGGTATCTTTTAAGTGTGCCGATTTTTTCTTATGTAGTGGGCCGACCTAAGGAAGCCAAGTTTGGTTCCTTTGGATTCTTTTAAGTGTGCCGATTTTTTTATTTTTTTGTTTATAAAGTTGGCCGACAGGGCAGCCAGCATTGATTCCTTCTTACCTGCATTAATTGGAATTTTCAAAAATAATTGAAACAATGGAACAGTCTTGAAAGTGACACAATCTAGTGCGTTGTGCACGCATATTGATATAAGGCTGAACAGTAAATTAGTTTTCAGTAGTTTCATCTAAATGTTCCCTATCCATAGTTTATAGTGTTTTATTTTTCAATAGCAAGAAGCATGTACTTTGTCTTGTGGGAATAAATGTACGTCATTTCCGGTTGGCGTCCTCCATAGGTGGGAAATTGTAGCTAAGGGGAAGTAACAGCATTGTATACTTATATTTTGAGTAATTAAATTATTTCTTCTTTACACTTGATAATTTTTTTGTTCTTTTTGTGCGAGTATAACTACTTTTAATCATGTAATGCAAATCTGATGTAAAAAGAAATATGTTGGAGTATGGCTGGTGACCTTTAACATTGCTAAGAACACTTGCCTGACATGATTCAATCTGTTACAAAAAGAACCTTTCATATCAATCATGATCGCTGGCTAAAAAAAAAAGAAAATGATAAAAGTTGTTTATATAAAATTCAGGAAACGAAGACATAAACTGGATGCTTATTGATACAAAATAATGTCAAGACTTTTTTGGCAATTTACTTCAAGTTTATTTCAAGTTGTGTTTCAGAACACTGTCTAGTTCATTTGTATTTCATTCCCCAAAATGGGCTGAATTTGTTCCTTACTGTTATCAATCAGATTACAGGGGCTCCCTTCAGTCATCTTGTACCACTCAGTCTTCACGACCCAATCAAAAGTTGCGCTTATTCAACCAACCAAATTCATGAAAATGGATATTCAAGTTGGTGATGTCGTTTTTCTAAAAATTTTTTTAATTCGAGATAGTCAGTCGTACAATTGACCCCTTCTCCAAGATCAGTTGAGGTTCTATGGCAATTGGCTACGTTTGGCAGTTTCATCTGCTATGGAGTATCTTGTAGAAATCACTACCCTAATGCCTTTGCACAAGAATCATGAATATAAATAGCTCACCTTACAACAGTTATATAGCTACACATCTTTGCTATAAATAAGAAAATTAAATACACCAGATACCGACTTCACACTTAAAGACAGACACATTCTGATTTTGGATAAGATAAGGCTGCCATGTGTCATCTTTTTTCCCATACACGTACTCCATTTCAGTCCTTAAAGCCCCAATGTCACTGTTATGCGCAAAATACCGTATATGCCAACTCATCTCAGTAATATTGAATCTTGAAAGATATTTATCCTAAATATCATTGGGTTCCATTAAAACCATATAACCTCTTTCATCACATTATGAGCCATAAAATTTCTCCTTCGAATTGAGAAACCCTGCTAATTTTCACGTGTACAAATTAATCCTAGGTTGATCGACAGATTTCAGTCTAAAGCTGGAACACAAGATTTGCTGACATCACCATTGTAAAACACAAGAAGTCAACACCATGTTATGTTGGATCATCCTCCACCCTAGTTCCTGGTTCAAAGTACAGTGTATTCCAAAAGCTGATCACATGAGCCTTATTTTTACCTAATGTGCCCTTTTCTTCATAAATCTGCTTTAAGAAATGGGCCTGCCTCTCTTCATTCCCTCTCAAATCGATCTGTGCATCAAGTGTGAATGTTATACATTAGTCACTAATGGAATTTGCTGAATTTATCACATTACTACTTTTGGAACACTATATATAAAATGGAGTTACGAACAACTCTGTTACTATATCAAGGGGTGGCAACTCTTAATTCTAAACTGAACATTTGAATGTTGTTTAAACCTAATATCTTGATTATTTCAAACAAGAGTTTATGTCAGATAGCTTTTTTTTAACAAATCTTCATTCTGTCCCAACTTTAGTTAGATTGGAAGAATGCTGAAATTTATGGTAAATGGCAGCATTGGGGTTTTGCAGACAATAAATAAACTTTTGTTGTTAACGGACTGTTCAATACGATGCTCAACCTCTACATGCTAATTCATATCAGTGTTGACAATGGTTTATTGCCCATGTAAAATTCAAGTGCATACCAAAGTCACTTTAAACTGTTGCCAGACTTAAGTTTACATCAGAATCAGTTGAAGTGCATCACTGACTAGCAACCAGTCATTTTTCTGATATTGAAATAACTGCAAACACTTGATTTCTTCATATAGATCTGTTTAACAGCATTTCAAAACAGTTTCATTTTTTAAAATATCTCCATCAGAAAAAAAGTTATGCAACTTTCAAGTTCCAAAAGATTTACAAATTTCTAGAATTTGTCTTATATAAATGTATTCAGATTATGTGGCAGTCATGGAACTGAAGTTGTTGTTGTTGTTGTGGGGCTTAACGCCAATTTTCAGCACACGATAGGCTACACATGGCGCCCAGTATTAATGGTGGAGGAAGAAACCAGGAAATCCACGGAAAGAACCACCAACCCACGAGAAGCTACTGGCAAGCTTTCTCACATATCCACATTCGCCGAATCTTAGACTCGAACCCACGCAGACAGATGGAACCGAAGTAAAATGTTCTTTCCATAAAAAATGTTATAACTTTCTTTTCTGTTGAGATATTATTATGAAATTTGATATTCTGATTGCATTTTTCCTGCTGAATTCAATGCTCTCATTAAATCTGTTGTCCAATTTCAATATTTTCATTTATAAATGAGAAGCATTATCAACATTTCACAGCTTTTATGACAGTAAACTTAATACAAATATATCACATCAGCAATAGTTCATATGTAACAAAAAAAAAAATGCAATGTTTATTCATAATTGTCATTGAAACAACGTTGCAAGACCTAGTTTCAAACATAGTGTGATGTTAAACAATGTCACTTAGAACTAACATTTCAATATCATATACCTGTAAAAAAATGTATCACTTTCAGACTTTGTATTTTTTTGTTTTGTATTTTGAAAACATTACTGATCCTATCAAATGTTATCAATGCACTTCGAATTTAAGAACCCACTTTAAGTGTGTGTATAGTTAATTTGCTACGCTCGTCAAAGTAAAAAAAAATTTTAAAAAATTTTAAAAAATGTTAATACCGAAATTTTGCATTTGTCTGATAGTGATGTGACTTTTTTTTTATCATGATGAGATTTTTTTTCTCTCATTATTTCATCAATGTCCCATTACAAAATTTAAACAAATGTAATAACATAATGAATATAAGGTTGAACATAATTTAAAACCAATTACTGTTTGTCAGTTCAGATATTTACAGCATCGACAACTTCAGCCTATTTATAGTAGTCGAAAATCTACACTTTGCGTGCGCATTTTGCAACTATACTGTCTACACCGTACAACAAGCGTTAATACGATAAAAACTATAAAAAGAATTCATCTTGCCGTGTTCTTTTGGCACACCAATTTGTATGAAATTAATAATAAGTTTCGTTTTGGAACATCAGCTGTAGAAAAGTTGATATCATTATCAGCTATTAGAAAATTCAAATATGGCGGACAATGTCGACACGGGGAGATTCAAATGTTTTACAAATTCGATGCTCATTGCGGTTCTTTTATAAACGTTTCCCATATATAAATTTGGTATCAAAATAAGGCTTGGAATATGCCAATTGTGATGATATATGATGCAGTTATTTAAAATGCCAAACTTTTGGTCAAATCTGCGTAAAGTTTGAGGGATTATTTCTTCGTGTAGGATATCTTAGGAACGTGCTACAACCACTGACCGAACTGTTTACATCTCCTCTGACTGGAATGAAAATTTCATGAATATTCATGAAGTTATAATAACCCGCATTTATAACAAAGAAGAGAGGTGTCACGCGACCCCGGCATGATCAATGCTTATTTCCTATGATGTGTGAAATCTGTTACTTTCGATGATTATAAAGTAATAATTCCATTAATACAGCATCAAATATAAAAAGAAAACATGCCCATTATAGATAATTTTATTAGCTTTTACAATATATACAATGTGTTGCAATCAGATGATGTATTGATGCTGCAATGAAAATTCTACACTTGGTCAACAGTTTCATCAGATTTCCAGGTTAACTGGCGCCTTGTCCATGTTAGACCAGGGTTGCTACATTGACACTTATGGAATTTAAGGTTTTCACTTTATTTAAAGAAATCTGAACAAATGTATGCACTAACTTGACAAAATGCATATTGTCTGGGTTCCTCTGAACATTATTAATATATCCACATTACCACAAAAAGTTATCTTTTGAAATATTGATTGTTATTGCTCCAAAATGACACCCTCTGGTATTGCAAATACTTTTTCCACAAAGAAATACATTCCTTAACTCATGAAACATTTAGGAAATGATACGCTTTTATTACTTTACAAGTCGATTAGAATTATGAACAATAATCCACAACATTTAAATAGTGTACAAGTCATAATGTTCACATTCCAAATTCTTTTCATTCTTCAGTGCAGACTTTGGCACAGATTTATACTCTCTGATGAGACTAATTAATGTTTTCCTGTAAGGAAAGTTCAATACTATCACGCTTAGCTGTTCATTCTGACATCTTGCCATGCAAGGGAAGACAAATGAAAGTCATGCCTACCTAAATACATGTAATAATTTTTCTCACTTGATATTTTAATCGAGTGAATCTGCAAATAAAATTTCCACTGATCATGTATACAAATGCATAGCATAAATCATAATTAGATAATAAGCAGACAAGAATAAGCCTTCATAAATGGCTTATACACAAGCTTTATTTGTTTATAATATAAATTAAAAGCCGGCTTTTTTATGGTGCCGAGTCAAGTGATGGGCATAATCTGAGTGCATGTGTCAAGCGGTGTTTCCATCTAACCTCATTTGTGCTTAAGAGACCCTCAAATTTTTAATTTTACCATATTCATGTTACCAAGTTTTTTTTTATATACTCATTTGGCCCCCAGTTCTGACACCAAGGGGATTTCTGACTTTCAATCTTGCACACCTAATGGATACATTGGTCATGTTTTGTTTTAACCTTGCAAAAGCCTTTTTTATTGACAAGCTCACTACAGTATTTGCAAAGCATAACTAATCCGATTCTGCATGTGTCGGGCATTTAGATGCTAAAATATATTTCCGAATTTGATGGAAGTTTTAGTATCATGGAGGGTTACTGAAACTTTAAAACTGAAATTTGGAACTGAATGTTTAGTGTCCATTTATCAACTGACAAAGATAGTCATCAATCAAGTTCACTACAGTTCCAGGTGTTACTTGCTTAAAATATTTTTGATTTGGAGGGGGGGGGGGTACAGAAGTTTTGATATCATATATTCAGCTGTCCAGTCAATACAGAAATCAGATTCATGCATTGAACCCCTAGCCATAACCAATACAAAAAGAAAAAAGTTTCATTTCATCAGGTGTGACAGGCTTCCATTTTCTCATGTGGCCATTTATACACTCTGTACATGAAGGTTCATTTGATCTATAACCAGATGCAAGAAATCTTCATTAAAAAAGCCTTAAATATTCAACAGGCTTTATGTTCTCCATTTCTACATTTAATTCTGAAATACCTCTACACAAGGGGTTGACCTGGATGCCGTCAGTTTTGGTCAATCCAGCAGGTATATTGCAATGTTATCTAACAGTATCACTCAATGGTATGTCCGGTTACACTTTCCCAGTTCTAATAATCTTGTACTCCTCAAAATCTTCCAAAACCAGTCATCATCAGCCTGCATATGCCAAATTAAATTATCATCCCACTGCACTGTTTTCAAAATTATCGTAGGTAGGTAGCTAGGTTTTTTTTAAAACACTATATATATTATAATAATTAGTATATATAATGTACCAAGCGTTTCAAGTATTGTGCTAAACCAGCTCAATTAGATGCACAAATCTATTGTGGAAATTTAATTTTTTTTTTATTTCAGCATGATATATATTATAACGATTAGTCTATATAATGTACTAAGTACTTCAAGTGCAGGGTTAAACCAGCTCAATTACATGTACAAATCAATTTCGGTATTTATTAAAAGAAACATTTTTACCCTGCAAGGGTGGGGAATGGAAAACTGGAACAGTCAGCCAACCAGGAACAAATATATCTTTCTGGCCTAAGCTGTTTTCCTTATATTTATTTCAACCACCCACCCACCCCTCCATACTTGGAACCCTCCTTAAGAAAGACTGTATTAGTTGTTTTTCTTGCATTTTTCATACAAAATCCTCTCTCCTTGTGAAAGATCAACGTTTAGTATGAAAGATATTTAACCTCTACTGCATTGCCTGTGGGTGTCAAGTATTTTTATCAAAGGGCAAATGATTAATGTCTATGTAAATAACCATTCATTTCCCCACCAACCTGTTTTCACAAAAAAGCTTTACAGATTCTGTACAACCTTCAATAACACTTGCCTAATATGAAACAGACTTTAAATGTTTTATTTTTCCACATGAATAGATTTGACGTGTCAAAACTGTGCTCTGGTAAACACCAGAGGTGATAGTGTGGGTGTAATATAGCCCTCCTTTAGTAGGTAACATGCCTACATTCACTTGCTGAGTAAACAGGTTCAAATATGCTGACTCTACCTGTTTTGGCTCTGGAGTGTGTGTACATATTATTCATTAAAATGTCGAAAATGATAATAAACCTGGATACATTGCAAAGTGCGTGTGTGTGTGTGTGTATATATATATATATATATATATATATATATATATATATGTAAATGGACCACTGCAATTTACCTATATTTTTGGGATATATTCAAGACACACAGTACATACAGCTGTTGGTAAAGAGATTCCATGCCCTTTCCAAACTCATCCAGACCTGCCAGCCCAAACAAGATTGTTTCAGTAAGGCAGTTCATTGTTTCCATAAGTTTGATCAGTTTTAGTAATGTGCAACAAAATATCATGTACTGATATTGTCAAGCTGGAAAAACATTCGGTATTCCAAACCGACAATGGTAAACATTATGCTCATCTGAAAAGTCTGTAAAGTACAAACAGACCTTACTTACCTCTAGCACAGTTGCACAAACTTTAGTTACAAACCCTACACAGCTCAATGGCTTGTCGCTGTCTCTCAACGTGATGTAACTCTTGGAATGTTTTCTTCCTTTAACATGATAGCTATCGTATCACCCATCACGTGACATACTCAAATCAACAAGGGATGTCCAATAAATGAAACTGTGTCCCTTCTTGTTTTTATTCAGAACAATCTGAATATTTTTTTTATTCTTCTGTAATCATTATTAAAACTTTTTAAGAGGCTTATTTTTTCCTTTCATCTTAAACATATATTGGTAGCAGGACAAAATTTAGACAAAATTCTATGATCAACAGTTTGATTATGCAGATGCTAAGCATAAACAAATATGTGCAGTTTAAAGCATCTGAGGTACTTTTGTGGAGTTAGTCTGGTTCAATAATTCCACAAATGCCAATATGAAACCCGTATCCATATCACACATGGATGAGTCAATTATCCACATTCACAACAACCATATTTATGCAATTTTTTCCAATTTTACTTCTCAAGTCTGTATTTTAAGGGTCATTTTTATGAGACTTGTGGCAAAATCGTAAGGGGTGGCAGGACTGCCCATCTGGTACACACATTCCAAGTCTGTATCACTATAAATAAGCATTCTTCTTCCAGACCTTTTGAATAAATTCTTTATCTTCCATACTATTTCAAGGTCTGTAAAACAGCATTTCCCTTTACCCTCATTTGCACTTCAGAGACCCCCAAATTTTTAATTTCACCCCCCATTTTGATACGAAAGTCTGCTTTTCTTACTCAGTCTGACCCCCAGTTTGACACCAAGGAGATTTTTGACTCTCAGTCTTGTGCCTCTAGGGGATACACTGGTAAAAAGTCCACACTTTTTTACCAACTTCGAAGATATAGTATGAACTCTGAAAAGATCTTTGTATAGTTTTATTTTAACTCTGACATTTAGTTGTTCATTAATATGCCACAAAATGTTCCATTTTATTAGCAAACCTGTAGATAAATACATGTACAATTATGGCTATGTCCATTACACTATCATCTGTTGTTTGTCCATTAACATTTGCCATTTTAAGCTTCCCAAAAAGTGCTGTACCAATTTCAACCAACCTTGGCAGAAAGCACCATAACATGCAAAGGAATTCAAATCTGTACAAACTATACCATCAAATATGGTTGGTTGCTGTAGGCTTAATGCCATTTTCCAGTGCATATAGGCTGTACATGGTGGCCAGTATATATGGTGGAGGAAGAACACGGCGAATACCCTTGAGATGAATCACTGACCGAATGGAGACCTACTGGCACGCTGTATCACATACCCATGTTGGCCAAGCTCAAGACTTAAAACCCACACGGACAGATGAAATGTCAGTTATCTGTCAAGTCAAACACCTCAGACCACTTGGCTCCCCTTTCAAATATAAACACTGAATAAAATTTGTAAAAAAAAATTTAAACAACAGTAAAATGTTAAAATGACCACTCAAACTCTGCTCTGGGCCTGGTGTACAAGTGGTTTAAGGCACGGCACTTTACAGATCAGCCATATCTCAACACCAGGTTCAAGTCTCCGCTTGGCCAACCATTTCAACTTTTTTGTCCATATTTGTTATTTATAGATAGGTTTAAGACTAAAACCTGATCTTTACAGTTGCATCAAGAATTTTTCTGTATGCTTCATGTGCTGATTAAAACAAAGATGGAAATGAAAACTTTTTATGGATTATGGTAGTCGGCCAAGTTGCATTGCAACGACTGATGGATCCTAATGTATTTTAGTGGTTAAAGTCATAAATCATTTCCCAATTCCTTGAAAAGTCTATTTTCAGTGATGGGGTGGGACCTCCGGATTACAAATACTGGCCCCGCCCCCCCCCCCATTGCAACATGAAAAAATGTAGAAGAACTGGTTAAATCATGAAAAGCAACATTCTGTGCAGACTGCATCACCTTTGAAAAACACCTTGATTTATTTGCAAAAACTGGTGTTTCATTATTAATATCCTATGTCTATCACCATGATCTATGACATAAGCCAATAATGCAAAACATGTCCAAGGTGTGAGAGATTGACACATCTAAAAAGACTGCATCAAAAGATTCTGCAGTTGTGGGCTGGGTAAGAAAAGAATATGCAATCGCATATGAGTGAAAGCAACTTTACAAAAGATCTAAATTATAAATTAATTGGTCAGTTGGTTAAAAAAAAATTTGCAAATAACAGTGCCTTTCAGGGAAATTCATAGGATGGCATACCATATTCTTGCTGTACTGAAGAAGAATCGCAAATAAAAGACAATAACTTGACTGCCTTTTTCACTTATCACTTACATCAAGCCAATATTGTCAATAATGCCAGATTTTGCAATAAACATCAACCAATGGAACATACTGTGTCTAGGACCATGTAGAAAAAGGTTTTTGTATTCTCACTGCAATTGCTGCATAGACAGGCAATGAAATGAATACAGTGTCAGTACTCAAACGCTGCATTTTTAGGCATAGCAAAACACTTAAAATTACAAATTTTAAAATACTAAATATTTACAACCATGAGCCTATGCAATTATACATTTGGTTTTTCTCTGAAGACGTAATAAAAACAACTCTCTCCTCAATATTCCAATTTTAAATATTACAACTCCATCACACTTTCCCAAAAATATATAAACATCAGTTGCTTGCAATTAATAACCTCCTTTGGATTAGTGACGTCTGCCTCTTTCTGACTCCGGCTCATACACACAATGCTGTTGTATTTGCCACAAGGCACCTGCTATTATATAAATGACATCATTGTTTTGTTTGCATCTCATTTATTAACAAAAAAAACCCCGTTTCTTTGCAAATGTCTGTCTTCATTTCTGTATATGGTTGACAGTGTTAACTGCACATCTTTTATAGACATGCTATTAAAGGAATAGTGCATCCATGGGGCCCCCAAGTGGCTGAGGGTTTAAAGCACTCATCACTCAGGATCACTGCCATCTCACCTCTGTTACGTGGGTTTGAGTCTCAGGCTCAGCTAAGGTGGGTATGTGAGAAAGCTTGCCAGTAACTTCTCATGGGTTGGGGGCTTCTTCCCAGGGTTTCCTGGGGTTCTTCCTCCATCAGTTATACTGGCTGCCATGTATAGCCTATCTTGTACTGAAAAATGGTGTTAAACCCTACAAAAACAAGCTCATCCACTGTGCTTTCTAACAGCTGCTGTGATGCTTTTTGGAAACATAAATTGCCTATTACATATTCAATACACATTTGTTCACAACTTTATTAATAATTATTATCAAGTACATGCATCATTTTGTTTATATATTTTGGCACAGCACCAACTGTATCAATCAAGTCATACATAACTGCAATGTTCTCGGATGATGAAGGTTTCAACGGAATGACCCTTACTGTCTATGATGTATTTGGTAAATAGCGATATGTAAATGCATCATTACAAACCATCCAAGACTTTGTTCAGCCAAGCGGGACATGATTCGGCTTTCCTTCTCAGATGTAGGAGACCTGCACTTGGAATGCGGAGGAGACAAGTTAATCTTTGATATATTTTCTACTGATCCATTTTTTTAAAAAATATATTACTTGAAATGGAAACAGTTGAAAAAGTCAAACACGCATGCGCAACAAAATATCGCTATAAACGACCGGCAGCTGGTACAAGTATCTGAAATAGTCTATACCGCTATAATAGAAAACCCGCGAGACAATGGGATTTGAGAACATGTATATCTGGTAGTGGCTTTTCTGAAACAAACCATACAGGCGTAATAATGGTAGCCTACTGACAACTCTACCGGCATCAGCATTTGGTAGCTTTGCTGCAATCAAGTTCGACATTATACAGAATATTTTTATTGACAGTGCTAAAAAGTATGATTATACTTACTTTGCCGCCCAATCTTCTGCTTCTGTTTTGTATTTATTTGCATCCAACTGCAATCTGGCCTTTTCTTTCGCCGTTTCGTCAAGTAATTTTTTCACATCTTCCAATTCTTGTTCATACAACGCTTTTATATTTGTGACTTCTCTTGTAACTGTCTCCTCCGTTGATCGAACCTGTGTGGATAGACGGGCGTTTTCGTCTTCTAAGTAACGAACTTTATCGATATATGCTGCTAAACGATCATTCAAATTCTGCAGTTTCTCTTTCTCTTCCATGCGAGTTATCCTGGCCGGCGAGGGGGATCGGGTTCGCCTTCCCGGACTTGACGTTCCAGCCCGGGGAGTCTCAGCCTCCGATGTAGTCTGTTGGGTGTACGTGGTTTTTCGGGCAACTCGGGTGGCCATCTTCTTGTTAAATTAACAATACCTGGATAAGGTGCCCGTAAACTAATCGCAGACAAGTCAAAATGGCCGTCTCGCGTGGGAACGCGCCTTTTTGTCACGTGACTCTAAACGCTTCAGGCTTGAGTTCTTAATTTGTCATGCTTGGCAAGCGAAGACCAAAGAAAGATCTGTAACTTTTAGTTCTTTTTCCGACAATGATGTACAAGTATTACTGCTTTTGTCTGAACCAAGGCAAGGCAAAATAAATAAATAAATAAATAAAAAGCGTTGAAATTGCAAAAGTTTACATAGGTATATTTATTGGAATTAAATGTTGAAAATGTTGAGTCAATTTCTTGAGTTGGTTTAGTTTCAGCTGGATTGTCCTGCACTTAGGCTAGTTAAAAACTGGTTGTGCACTTCTCGCTGTCAGTTTATTACATTTATCTTAACTGATTCCTGACACGCGCGATCCACGACTATACTATTTATACAGAACGTTTTGCAAGTTTCATTACTTTTACATGGAACTATGATCAACCATTATAATTTTCTGTGTACCGTCCGACAAGATCGTATTTATTCTGTATAGATTATCTGTTTACGCATTCAGGGCCGTAGAGAGCGAACATGGGCCCTGGGGAAGAAACACCCGGGCCTCTCCAAGTTCTTGTTAGAACGAAAATTTTCTTTTATATTATTAAAAAGTGTTGTTCGGCCCGGGGCCCCCATACGGGCCCGGTTGCCACCCCCCACCCCCACCCCTTTGTGGGTCCTGTACGCATTGAGCGAACCCAAGGAACATTCCCACACGCTAATGTGTCCCTTCATAAATCTAACAAATCCCAATATTTTGATCATTATAGAGGACTGTAAGTACGTAAAATGTCCCCTTGAAAGTAACACTGATTATACGGTTTAAATTAAAATAACGCGTAGACAATTCAAGGTAATAAGCATAACAGAGAAAGGTAAATGAATCAAAATTATTTTTATTGATTGTGGTCGTTAATTACTTATCACAGCACACCCGGCTCAGCAGTAATTAAAACTAGAAAATGAGTAAAATTCATGCACACATATAAATCTCAAGACAAATCACACATAATATTACATTTAAAATTATATGATACATATGACATGCAGCGGAGATCTAATGTAAAGCAACAGACAAATTTGTCGTGATCACAGTTTGTTCACAAAATGACATTAAAACAAAAACAACAAACAAGTTTACTTTGTAAATTAGATTACTTTTAGCTTCATACATTTGCAGAATATAATTGGGAGGATATCCAATACATATGTTAGTCCCTGCATTTATGTAGAAAATAACTTTTTCATATTAAGATTTAGGAAATATAAAGGTGAAGTGAAAATACAAACAGTACTGAACCATAGTGAAAGTTAAATAGTGTACTGGAATCATCGGTTTGGAAGTTTTAATGTAATAGTTTTCATCTTGTCAGAAATATACTAAATTTAGATTGATATTTTAAATTGTTTCAATTCAAACATAATTAAATCCAGGTGACCCCTTGTCATAAAGTTCTTGTGTTATGTGATGTGTGTTTTTATTCACTTGCAGAGAAGTTACTTGTACTCGTTAAGTGTTTTACGTATGAATCGCTGCAGAATTAGTCGCAAAGCAGCATTAATATCATGCAGAAAATGCAAGTTTGACGGGACAATTACAGTAAGATATTCAAATACCACTCCGGAAACTATCCTTGGTGTTAGCACGCTTTTGATTTTTTTGTTGCGATATTTTCTTTTCAAAAGTGAAAACAATCAAACTGGAGGAAATCACGATAGCAATATAGTTTTGATTTTTTTTCTGCATGTAAGAAAGTAGTGTGGAGATAGGTGTTTTGGACCTGGCTTACAGACGTACGTCTTCTATACCCCATCACGTTACTACTTTTACCCCATGACTTGCGAGTATGCGGTATGGCCAAATGTAGGTAATGAAAATAATTCTAACGCTTGTTATGTATATCTTTAGTGTGTTTAATTTCTGTCCATGATTGTGAGGGCCATCTTGTAAACAACATATTATCCAGATAACTTTGATCCATGATGGTAGATTAAACCTTAAGGTAATATTTGTAAACAAGTTTACTTGGATCTGACTTCTGGACTTTTCTCCTTGTAATCTCCTGATCTAACTGATATTCTTCATGTTGTTTACTAAAATGTCAATAAAAGACCTGACCTTGTTTACAACTTAGAATGTTCTGTAAACAAATTTTTAACCCTCACCCTGGTCCTCTTATTAAGTGTTAGACTTTTTTTATATAAAGGTAGTAACAATAGGATTATTTATTCCTATCTTAACATCTATCTTGTTTAATCAGTCTTTCAGTTGTGTTAAGTTTATATTTTGAGATGACTTATTTATTCAAACACTTCATTGGAATTACAAAGTGCTCATTGACTTTAGGACTAGATCACTATTTTCGGATTATTGTCAATTCTTTTAAAGACATTCTATATTATGTCAATGTGTTACATCGTGACTGTTTGTAAATCTGCACTTTCCAGGCTATTGGTATATCAGCAAATTCAAGATTTGAATTCATTTGGAACACCAGTGGAAATCATTCGGGAGACTATATACTTTTGGACTTGTGATTGGACTTTTAGGACTATGTGGGATTTAATTCACAATACTGTTAAGTTCCTTTTAAATTTTCACTGTTTGGTGACTCATTCAGACCAATACATTATTAATCATTGTGACTTTGCAACATATGTAAATAGTATTGTTCTGTGCGAGTAAAATGCTACTGCAGGAATAGGATTATTGATAGCTACTGTACTGTGTATAAAATATTCTGCTGATATTATTTGCTTTGTGTTGCTATATTTTATATTCACTGTAGCAGAGACTGTATGATAATGCTATAATATATATGTGAAACAAGTTTACAGATTGATCCGTATTGTGTTTTCAAAGGATTGATGAGTTATTAAATACTGGAATTAGATTACCAGGACAATGGAGTGTTTCTAACGTCACAGAAAAGATTAAATCGCTACTTTGCTTACATGCATCATACAGGTTAGTCAAAGAGGCTTAATAAATATTGCACGATTTTTAAGATACATATCCGGAGCTTCATGATATCTTAATCGGCTTAGGAATGCTTTTGGGAATATCAGCGGTGTAGACTTGGCCAAGCTTACGAGAAAAAAAAAAAAAAACAAACAACAACTTGTTAGGTCATGGTATGGTATTGTGCAAGAAAAAGTGAAGCCACTGACGTTGATATGATGATCCAATGATGACAGTGAAAGAATTAGTGAATATAGTAACAGCAGCGAAGAAAACCAAGAATAAATTAATTATATAGATGCTTTCAACGTTTTAATATAACAAAATGGCACTCACACCACACTTCATTAAGACATATTATGAACCGATCTACAGCGCCGCAGAAGCGAAGAGGCGCAAAAATGGTAAACATTCTCAGAAACAATCTCCAAATCCAGTAAAGAATAAACCATGGCGGAAATATATAAGCACTCCAGAACGTTTGATGTTGCTGTGTATAAACGTGCGAAGTCTGGCATTGGAGCTCATTTCGGCTGAAACCGACTTGACGGAAAGTTTATCCAGGTTAACAAAGTAATTGTATGATGATTTAAAAAAAAAACCTGTTTATTTTCAAAAGCTCCTTGCATAATTTCGAATTACAATATCACAAAAATAGGACTGGTCGCTTGATGCACTCAATGTTTAATTTATCATTTGGATAATGACCTCGTTAGTCAAATACCAACATATGTACTGAAGGAGATAAAACGAGCCCAAATTCCGGAAATTAAATTACGCAAACGCCATCGCGTTTATGAAAGATACCATTAAAGTTTTCCAAACGCGTACACACCAATTAATGACGCTAGAAAACTAACATTGAAGATACATCTGGGAATCTTACAGGCGCCATAGCGCTCTGGCACCTCCCGAGTTAAAACAGATATTGTTCTTAGTGTACATTTCAGAAAACCGCTTAACCGTAAGTCATCAGACAAGGATAGGTTTAAAATCACAGTCCAGTGGATTCACAATGGTGTCCGTGTGATCTTAAACAGTAAAGACACCGATGCCATCAATGGTGAACTCAGCACAGACTTTGAAAAGAATTTCGAGATGCTCGAAGAAAATACAGCAACACATGATTAGGATGGACTCTTGGCAGATGCGTGTAAAAATGTAGCATTTCACGGTTCGAGTTACATACCAATGTTCCTTCGCGGTCGACAATAAACTGAAAAAATGAAAAATTATGACAGCGATGTTTTCTACGTGCGTTCACGTCCGCGTTAAATCCCGCGAGCGATCACAGATCAGCCTGGACAATACCAACATTATCTGAATGAATTCAAGTTTGTAAAAAAGGATTTCCTGTGCATGTTGCTTGATCTATACTGAACGCATTTGAAGAACTCAATCCTGGTGTTGTCATTAATGTGTACTCTTGGGATAAAAGTTTCAATGCTGTTGCACTGTCCGCACATATACAAAGTAAACATTCGCTTGGACGGACTGGGGTTTATCTGCTTTTCCTGAGTGATACGAATAGTTTAGAGTCACGATCTCATTACGCATAGATAAAAAAATCTTTTCCTGTTGCTTAACCGACGTAGTAAGTACCATGGGCGCGTCGACTTTGCCTCCATTTATTTACCATGCAACAGCTGCTTTACGAGCATTGCTTTTACTATTGTGGAGTTTGTGAAAAACCGCAGTATACAATTACGCATGAGCTAGGCAAAACATTCTCAAATTCACCGTGGTGCAACGTAAGAAGAAAGTTCCGTATATAATCTGTACGGACTTCTAATGCTTGAATGTTTCTGTGGACGCACCAGTGGCGCAGTCAAGACAACATACGTAGCTGAACAAGTCTCATGCGAGTTTCGCTGCAATGTAGTCGGATGCGACGGCTAAACTCAGCCGCAAATGTTGTATCGCGGCAAACACATGGTAGAGGTATTTATAAAATCTCTCGATGTCAAGGCGAAATGGATACGGCAACAACTTGCATTCACCCGCAGACATGACCACCTATGATATTCAAAAGTTTTTCCAGGCAAGACGTTGTTGGATCTGTAACGAACCTTTAACCTCCACCAATAAAAATTACTCCATCACTCACATTACTGGCACGTAGAGAGGAATTGCGCAAGGTGCATGTAACATACAGTTACCAATTTACCCTAATAAAACAAGAATCCCTATTGTCTTCCATATTCTACGTGGATATGATGGGCGTCTGATTATGCAAGAGGTTGTGGATGCATTGAATGCAGCAACAAAACATTATCCTCAACAGGATGGAACTATATATGATGTTTCGACTAGGACAACAACAGTTTATGCAGTTTCTAAATTCCCCTTTCGACAAATTGTTGAGCAACCTCTCAGCAAATGGTAATGATCGTTTTACAATCAGTTGTTGATACAATGATGATGTTGATGACGGAATGTTTACCTTAGTAACTCGTAAAGGAATCTCTCCCTCCGAGTACCTGAGCGACTGGGACAAGTTTGCTGAAACTCATTTTCGACCGATCAATGCATTTTATTCGTCGTTGTCGCGCAAAGTCATTTCCGCCAACGACCAAAGCACGCAAACAATATCTGGTCTGTGTTTGGTTGTGAAAATCTTGGCGACAAGCACGATTTATTTGCTGTTATTTATACATCGCGCACAATACTACTCATCGCTGAGAATGGTTTGGGATGAATTGCTGTCAAAAACCAAGTCGAGTTGGAGTTGCTCACCGGCATTAATCAACGTCTGTTTATTGATCATGAAATCCGTGGTAGTATTTCCATTGAGAGCCTTCACTACGCTTGCGTTAACAATCCACTAGTTGACGGATACAACCCCGCTGTGCCAAATAGTTACACCATGTTTCAAAACACTAACAGCTTCAAAGGATGGGTAATAATGCAGTCGATACCGGTTGGAGGGATGGAATGACTGGAGCCTACACACAAAGATGTGAACAAATGCATTCGAGAGTACGAAAACAATGACTATCATGGATGGTTGATTGGGAGTATCCAGAAAACCTCCACCGATTCCAACGAATATCTGCTAGCACCAGAATCTATTGCTGTACCCATGTTTTGCATGTCTCCGTATAAATGCCATATCATTGAAGAGTTTGGCCGGCCTTAAACAGAATGCATCGAACTGGTTTCAAACGTATCAACCACGCTTAATTATGTTTTACTTGTGAGAAATCTACAGCAGTATTTACAGTGGGGAATTCATATGAGGAAAATTCATCGGATGTTTGGCTCTAAGTAGAGCGCATGGATGGCGTCGTAAATCCATATGAATAATAACCTGCGAATGAATGGTAAGAATGAGTTTGAGAAAGATAGTTTTAATTTATGACCAATGCCGTATTCGGCAAGACTACGGAACATTTACTCAAATGCATCAGAGTTGACTTTATCTGCAATCGTGAACAAGACAAGCTTTGATGGCTCATCCGGGATCCGGCATTTGAGCCAAAGAAGCTATTTGACGGCGGACTCATTGCTGTTCACAGTAAGAAAACTAAGCCAAAGTTGACGAAGAATATATATGTTGGCGCGACTCTGTTGGACATGCCGAAGATCTTGATGTACGAGTTTGGTCATGGCAAGTTCAAACCGTTTTTCCAGGATTGTGTGCAGATGCTGTACACAGACATCGATTCATTTATGCATATCACCACTGACGAATAAATGCGGAAATGGCATCGGATATACTTGTAAATGAATTTGACACAAGTGATTTTGCCACAAATTTATTTATTAATGCCAAAAAAGGGTTGTTGGTAAGTTGAACGATGAATGTGCGGGAAAGACATTCGAAGAGCACGTGGGATTTGCGACCTAAATTGTACTTGATCGTGGTTTGATCGCAGAGAGGTATGAACATCGAAAAGGCGAAAGAGTTTCTCCAGTTGTTGTCTTGAAGGATATAATACATGACATGTATGGTGAATGTTTGCGTGGTCTACACGAATTTGCAAGCACAGAAATTAGGATCCGGTAAAAAAAACAAACATCGCATGTGTATATATCATTGCACCAAGGTGAGCATGCCTCCATGCGATGTATATTCCCCAACGGAATCGTAACTTACGCATACGGACACGATACTGTTGTGAATAAACCTACGATTGATGCGCCAGTGCATTAACATACAATTAGGTGGTAGTTTTCTAATCGCGGAAATGAGTTGTAATTCTTCTCGTACATATGTTCTGCTTAGTGGACGCCGTCCACTCACCGACGGCGCCAAATGGTAACATGTTGGCTATCCCGAAAAATCTATACGATCTGAAACTGTAAATGTATCGATGGACCATACCGGGTTAGTAGTATACCATTGCCTGCTTTAAAACTCACCCGTTGCATGCAGATACCGAAGCAAATGTGAGTCAGATTGCTTCTGGGTGGTTGTGAAACTGATGTAGTATGATAATCGTCCTTATAGATTTTGGTTACTGATATATATAACGGCCTTCTATCCCGCATGACTTTGGTTTATACTATAATAGATCATATGCGTATGCATTTGAAACAGCGGATTGATATCTGAAAATTATCAGTATGTGACTATACAAAAGGTCTAAGTCATGAGGTATAGAAGTTTTGACCGAAAAAAACCCGCCTTTTCACTGTTACTGGATGGTGCATGTCTTTGAGATTGTGACGTGATAAATACAATGCTTTTGATTGGTACTTAAAGGAAATTACTCGATTTGCAATGTCTGTAAATCCACCCCCCATAGGTTTGTTATCTGTGCTTGGAGTTGTTGGTGATTTTCCATTTTTCGAACTCTGTCATGCTAATTATTTTATCTTCGATAACCACCGAAAACAGTTTACTAATCGTATTGATACAACTTTTTGCTACCTCAGCCAGTTCTGAATAAACTCGTATTCGTTAATGTAATCGTTTTGAAATTCTTTTTCTAGCACGACCAGTTGACAGCGAAGGGGCTAGCTCATTCATCCACAAAACAGCTTTACCAGGACCACATAATGTATTCCAAAAACCAAACATGTGACTGAGGAAATTGCAAACGAAAACCTTAATGAGTTCCCACGAACTTGCAGTCGACACTGTAGAAATACGGAATTAAAATTTGAGATTGTCTTAATGACTACGGCTTCTATATCTGCTGTAGCAAACGCGTTGGTATCTTCATGAGGTCTCCAAATTGTATACAGTCCGTGATCTGCGTGATTGGATCAGTCCTTGATAAGCATCATAACTGGACCAGCGGATTCGCATAATCATCACTGTATCTGGCGAATTCGAGAATCGTCATGGAAATGTGAATGTTGTCTATAATTGATCCAATTTCCTTTCCGTCGAGGGAATAACGTGCGTCCTTGAGCAACGTTATAATACAATTGCTGACAAATCCAACACGGGCATTCTCACCATAATTGTGATTGTCGTCTGTATAAGTTTCCCCTCAATTTCCAAGAAAGCCTCACGTGCATCAAAAATGATTGACGCGTTCGGCACTTGTAATGATATTTTTATTGATTAATGTCCCTAGCCAGGTATGAGCAATACTGAAAAAAAATCTATTTTTGCTTCGATCTGTCAATGCAAGTACTCCCATATCAAATGTGGAAACGGATATATCTTCGAACTGAGCCATGGCGAAACTATGCCTCATTGGCTTTGTCAATACCTTTTGTTGTCGCTCCCCATTGCCATGCTTGCAATACTGGAATCAGCTACTCGTTGTTGAGCGGCTTCAATTTTCCAAACGCGACGGACATTACTTCTGTTGATGGTTATTAATCGCTTTTAGTCGTTGTAGTCATCTCGAATCGATTGAAACGCTCACAATCCCAATTTCTTTAATCGATCCTCAGCAACGTTTTTCATTCTATCAACGACTCGCTTTGCAAAGTGTTTGTATGTGATGATAAAGCCGTCAACACCTTTTGGTGCCACAGTGAGGAATCCATTAACAACATTACCAAGACCATTTTCTTAATATATCATATAAACGGGTTTCCTCGCGCCACGCGTCCACGAATGACTCATTATGTAACTAATATACAGTTATATTGTCAATATGTCACAACGGAGATCCACAATGTGCCATTCTGATCCACAAGAATAAAATGTATATGTATCGACCGGCTATTATGACATGGTAGATACACTAGCGACGCGAGAATAATTTATAACAAATCACCTGGTTCTGAACTTGCTCAAAAACCTACAACACACTCTATGCCCGTCTTCTGGGATATGCTTTCTTAGCTGCTACTGATTGTGTCACAGGTAAAACTGACTTGAATCGATGGCTTAATTTTGACAATATTAGGCGCTATATGATATCCTTTGGGCATAAATAGCTTGCCATCTGAAATATATTCAGGCCAACTGACAATTGTTGTTATTGATTTTTAGATGAATCTTGTTTTGAAAATTAATCACTGGAATTACAAGGTGCTCATTGACGTTTTGGACTAAAACACAACTTTTAGATCATTGAGAACTCATTCAAAGACATTCTGGATTGTATGATTATGGTACATCAGGATATTCATGATGATTGGAATTCAAGGGGAACACTCTGTACATTTGGACCTGTAAGTTAATCTAACCTTGCAGAATAGGGTAAACCACAGTGACATTATTTGTCCTATGATAGAAGTTATAAATCTTGTTCCTTACAGTTGAATCCTGTATTGTCCGATAAATTGCAGAATTTAAGATTCTCTCTAACTTTGATAATCTTTCTGATGCTTGGACCATCCGGCGGTGTCGGTCCTTAATGCACTATATCAGTGTAGCTACCATTTTGGAGTCCCAGAAACATTATTGGCTGGCTAATGAAATATACATGAATTGAAATTGCATAAAGAATGAGTGTAAAGGAAGGAGACAACACGTGACAGTGATAATGTATTATAATGTCATTGTTATGTTTTAACTAATTTTCCAAGTTTTAGTTTTATTTTTGTTTGTCTTAAACAAATTAAGGAAGTTTTCAGTGTTTATTTTCCAAACATTAAAACTGGAAAGAAATCGGGCTAAACAATAAAAAAATCAAAATCAGTAAAAGTCAGTAAAAATGAGTTTTTTCAAAGTTAATAATATACACTTTTTACTAGGATTGTTCAATGCCTTTTAAACTTGTTTAATTAAGGTATGAAAGTTCTCATTTGCAGTTTTTGTTTGCTTGCTTTTTTGATCATTTTAGGCAGATATATTTTTGTCTCTCTATAAGCTAGTATTTGTTCCAGAAATGTTGTTTACATTTGCTCTTATAATTTTCTTCAAAGATCTGGTAAAAGTGGAAGCTACTCTTTTGTGCTTTCGACGTGCTTCTGTATTTTGTCAGTCAGAACGAGCACTGACCTCATTGCTGCAGTACTTGCAGCACAGTGCATCTCTTCTCCCAGTCTTTCCTTGAAAGTTTTTAAGCTCTGGTTTTGTTGTTGGTTTTCGTGCATAGAATTGCACTTTGACCTCTGTTTACTTTTTATTAAAGGGTTGATGTTTTTTCTTTATTTAGCACCACACTAAATGGAAATGATGCAATGGGCAGGACGCATTAAACGTTGGATTAGCCAACCTTCATTTCCTATCTGTCCCGTGTTTATATCCCACAGTTGCAGACGGCAACATGCTCGACAAAGAGTCTTTATTTACAGAAATGAGTGCCCGAAATATATGGGGAGGGGAGCAGTTTGATAAACGGGTGTAGATCAGTTAAACCTGAATTCTTTTATTTAAAAATGTAATTTAGTGGTTAAAATCGTTATTGGAAGAACAGTAGTTATAATGTCTGCCTTTCAGATAACATGTCATCAACCTCGTGTTCCATCACTGAAAGAAAAGAATCCTAGTAAGTTTATTTCTGGCGTGGCATACAAAATCTTCACATTCTACAACAAAGATACACCAAAGCAAAGGTCTCAGTAAATACAATTTAAATTAGGTCTCAGAACGTTCAAAGGCCAAAATAGGTACATTATTTAATTAGGTGTCATAAAATTATCAAAGGGTACCGTAAATGCAGTCTAAATTAAGTGTTATAAATTTATCAAACTGCATGGTTTTCTCCAGGTAATAGTTTACAAACAAATTTACAGCATCGTGGCAGTGGTGTTATTCTACCAAGTGGAGTTAATCCTCTGAGGTGTATGGGTCGGCATTGCTTGTAGTTTGATATGTTATACACAGTTAAATACAGAAAGGCTGTGACCACCCCATTTCATCAGGATCTGGAGCTGGAGTTAACATATACAAAATTATATCCTAGTTCTCATACATGTTAGTAATATTTGTTAGAAACTCAGTCGTCATACACATTGCATGATACATTAGATTGGAATAATTTGAGTGGTGAATATGAAGGCTACCTAATCATGTAGTTATATAACACAATGTTGCATGAACATTCGAGGTACAAAGATAAAATCAGTGTAGGTAAGAATGCCCTATAGACTAACGTATTGAATGTTCGACCATAGGTCATTCTTCTATCATCTCGTTATACATTTACGTGCAGATCTGGGTGTGTACTGTTTGATACTGGGTTTATATTATGTACAGTTATATGTCATAAAGCCATAAAATCATGTTTACTGTATTGAACTTCTTAGTGCTCTTCAAGGCATGGGGTATATTGATTCTGGAAGATATTTCAGCTATCTATGTGTACATGCCATAAAGCACAGCATATCCTGTGATGACATCTGACCATCTGTCTGTTCGTTTGTACAGAATTGTCAGAGTTCTCCAACATTTACCATTACCACAAAATGCATGAATTTGAGGTAAGGAAGAATTGTGTTGGTTTAAGGTTAGAAAGACCAAAGATCAAGGTCAATGTGACTAAATAAGTTGTTTCTGTATGACATTAATTCTACATCACAGGCTTGGACCGCATTTTGTGGGTGGTTTGCACTTGCGGCAAGAAAGAAGACTATCATTTTTGGGTTCAAAGGCTAAGGCCACTGCAATTTCAAGAAAAATGGTTCTTGCACAATAACAGTAATTCTAGTTAATGAGTTGGACTAAACTTTGTGGATAGCTTTCATTTAGAGTAAAATACAAGCCAATTATAGTGACAGAAAAAATGAAAATGGTTTCTCAAAAATAATTAGTTCTAGACTTTATGCCTTCGCTTACGTTTGTATCTGGCTTAAAACTTAAGTAAGAAAGAAATCGAGTGATTTGTAGGTTAAAATGTCAAAGGTTAAGGTTAATGTACTGCTTATAAAATGAGCTTTGCACAGTACCTTATTTTACTAAGTTATTTGTCCAAACTTTGTGAATGGTTTGGATTTAAGGTATGAAAGAAACCTATAATTTTGGTGCCTAAACATCAAAGATCAAGGTAATGTCCAGATTTCTGAAACGTAATGTTTGTGTAATTCTAATTCAAGTCAAGGTCATTGAGACCTATTGGTAAGTAATTTTCAGAGTCAGCCATACACTACTAGTACCTCTGTAGAGGACTATAAAAGGGGCAGGTATAAAATGTGCCATTCATCATACACTTGTTATGCAAATATAAATAAAATCTTTATAAGACCGTACAATTGATTGGCTCATCTGAAAGACAGAATTACCGGTGCAGTAGTAAATTATTGTGTCATAGCCATGTAGGTGGTGCTTGTGAACTGCTTTCTTACAATTATTTCATATGGGACAAGTGTTAATCTCAGACCGAAGGAGATTTAAAATATGTTTTCTCTCATTTGTACACACCACCATGGCATATATGCTGCCATCTTAGTAATTTCAAAAATTCATGTAGCACGATTAATAGTGGGATTAAGGTCATATGATATGACTGGAGAATTCTTATTAGGATTTGCTTCAGTCTGAGAGATGTTGAGTAGTCATGTAAGGGAGGTAACTTGCAATAGTGCTGTCCAGCCTGTGCATGCATTTGATTGTGAAACATGTACCATGATCACTAGATAACAATAACCAGATTATGAGTTGGTATCACTGAGCCCAAGGAGCAAAGCCACAGGAAGTTCCGCCATTTTAAGCATATCTAGGGCATAATTTTGACCATCTATCAAGAAATAAAACCTACTCTAGGAAACATTCTACTTGTTAAGTACTCATTGATGGAAGAGGGGTATGCTGGCGTCACTCCCCACCTCCCCCAGCAGTTACTGCCCCATTCCCTTGTAAGCGCTAAACGGTCATAAAGCTCAATTCCACACCAGCTCAAAAGAAAAAAAGTACTCCTGCTTTAAATAAATTTCCTAACACACTTTCGCCTGTAAACATTCTACTTGATTTTGTTTCATTTTCTTAAATTGTTCTTTCCAACCAAACAGTATATTAAATACAGCAGAACCTTCAGGCATTTTTGAAAACTTCTACATTATTTGTGTCGATGTTATTTTAGAAATAAACATTGCCATACATCTTACATGCATGTGTAATTAGTATACCAGGATATATACCGTTTGCTTGAATTAAGAAATCAAATAAATATCATAGCTCTCAGTCTGTTGGCATACTTTGCAATGGCAGATCTATGTTTGTGCTGTTCACATTTTGGTACGTACTTTATTTGAACAAATACAATTTTTGTTCTTCGCAGTTCCGAAAGTCTCAAGGCAAGAAGGCCAGAGGATAAGAAGAGATTAACTTTGTTGCCAGCACAGAAGAACTCACAAAAAGTTTTACAGAAGAGACAGATCAAAGGTAAAAAAAATAAAGACCCGCTATCCTCTCAGCTGCGCTGCATGCCCCAGGTAACTTAACTGGCTTTCCATGTAATCATACAAATCATGAACGTACCTGTGATATTCTTTCTGACACAAGATTGTTAAATCTGGCCAAATGGCTGCGAGTTCGAATATTTTTGGGGAATTAATTCATCCTTAATTCATCCAGGTTAAGCGTGGAATCTGCGATGCAGATTAAATGCCATTTAGATTCACTTTTACCCGAGTTAAAAAAAAGATCTTCAACCGGTTGTTTTTGTCCACTCTTTTTCTCTAAACACTCGGTTGCCTAAGAAATGACCATTCTTAAAACATGAATCCACCTGGATTATAAAAGAACAACTTGAATGTTTTGCATACTTTTGTTAGTAGAGACGTTGATTGTATTGACATAAATAAAACCTTAAAATCCAGATAATAACATTTTCTTGAGAGAGTTAAGTCTTATACGTACAAGTGCCATAGCTGGTGGTAATTGAAATCATCCCAATCAACTGTTTTGTCACTTGCAAGATGCAAAGTTAGTTACAACTGTACCCGGTAGTGGATCCTTACATCGTTATATCTTAATGTACAGGACATATCATTTTCAGTTTATATCTGGGTATCCTCAGATTCTTCATCTCACTCGTTGCTATAGATCGTGCCTGCGACTTTTTAACAGCTAACCTTTTAAATAGTATTGCAAAAATTAGCAGTTGCTTTCAATTCACCATCTATCATTGGGTACCACTTTTTGTGGATTTTGTGGATTTTACAACCACAAATTGAAAGTCCCAACGAACAATGACACTTCATTGGAATTTTATAGCAAGTAGGGTTATTCGATATTGTATTTTGATCCTTGCTGCTTGCGGAAAGTTCACTTATTTAGTGTAAATTCCAAGCGGCAAACCAAACACCAATAGAGATATTTTAAATCAGAATGCGAGGAATTAAAGTTGAGAACTTTAGTGAAATCAGGGTCGAACTTACATTTATTTTCAAAGCATTTTTCATGTGCGACAAGCTGATATGGTAATTAGGTTCAGCTATATACATTATTTATTTTCATGTGTTCTGTTAATATGATACATAAATAAAGTCCGATTTGTATCAAAGCACATAGTTCTCCACCAACTTCCTTTAGAGGAGTTATGGCCCCTGATTGCAAAATTTCATCCAAATGTTTTATGCAGTTGTATTTTGATGAGAGCTTTGTGAGTTTGATTTCAGTCATACCATATCAACATCTACAGGAATTATGACTTTTGATTTGCTATAATTTAGCTGCATAACATAACCTTGCAAAAGACTGTTCATAATTTAACGAAGTTGTGGCTCATAATTTCCGATCCTAAAATCTTAGGTTTCTGTAGCGTAACATTTCTGATTCTTGGACTGCAACCAAAATTAGCATGCACTTTTGTATTGATAAGGCCTTTAGTTAGCTGGATCCAAAGTGTTGATCGACATTTACATGAATTGGGCTCCTGATTTTCTGTAATCCCGTCTTGGGTTTCTGTAGCAATAAATTACCAAGGATTGTTGGATTTTAGTTTGATTGGCATGCATGTTTATACTGATGGGACTTTGAACAAGTTTCAGCATTCCACATTATCATTGAGAAATGTATTGTTTCCAATTGGTTTATGCAGCATTACTTTACCAATGCATTTTGGAAGTCAACAAAAATTGGTATGCAGCTTTACACTTGAGATACATTGAATAAGTTCAGTCATGTCACTATGTGAATGCAGCTTATAATATCCCGTTGTTTTCTCGTTTGAGACAGATGTAAACGTCCGATATCATGACTCCATGAATCTGTCAGTCTATTAGGCATTCTGCTTTCTTTATCTTTGCTACTTCCTCCCAGCCAGTCTTGTGCAATTTTTTTAAATATTATTTTTATATTCTTTTTTTATTTTTTTATTTTTTTGGCATCCTTGCACTTGGTACCAAAGAAACTACAAAAAGTTGTCATTGATATTCAGATATTTGACTATCAATTGAAATTATATCTGCACATCATACATACAAATAGACGATTTCATGACAATTTACATAGCTCTTGTTTCTCGAACAAACAGATTCAATCCCATTGTTTCGCATATGATCCCAAGGGCAGGGGACACTGTGTGTTTCGTCCTCCAAATTTGAGGGACACAGCATTTTAAAGGAACCAATGAAAATTGTTCATATACTTACTAGATGTGCTAAAAATGAGATAATCCTGTTTGCCTTGACTGTGACTTTGTGATCCTTTCCTTATATTATTCCAATGAACGTTTCATCATTTGATTATATAACTCAAGAAAACATAGGCATGATTGAAAAGCTGGTTAAGCCGTTATGAGTTGCCCCGTGTAATTTTACATTCTGTAGGCTCTTACAAAAATAACAAGAGAAAAGAGTGAAGCCAACAAGCTTTGTATATTTTAACAAAATAATTTATTTCCCCAGAAAACAATGTAAAAATTGGAAATAGGGCTTACGGTTTGTGAATATAATCGAAAATTTAATCCTAAGATTGAAAAATAAAAGTCCTATCAGTAGTAAAGGAAAAGGGTTCTTCTAGATTTAATACCCTTTTCCCCTCCCACCAACCCCCCCCTCACAAAATATTTG
This sequence comes from Megalonaias nervosa, assembly GCA_016617855.1. NCBI lineage: Eukaryota > Metazoa > Mollusca > Bivalvia > Unionida > Unionidae > Megalonaias > Megalonaias nervosa. The sequence goes on from JAECUM010001963.1 coordinate 110,398, forward strand.
TAACCAACCTGTATCTTAACTTGAAACAGGTTAGAAAATATATTTGTCAGGAGAAGACCCCTCTTCCACTCCAAAACGATCATATTTGTATTAACGGGTGTTTCTAGATTTTAAACCCCTTCCCCTGTAAAACATATTTGTCAGAGAATAACACCCTCCCCCATTTCAGATATTCTATGCATGTTTTCTGCCTTTACTGTAGCCTAGACAGAGACTGTTGTGTTGCGATCGATAAATGTACATTGCTCTCTGCCTTTACTGTAGTCCAAACAGAGACTGCAGTGTTGCGATCGATAAATGCACTAGATAAACTGTATTGTTATTCCAAGACCATGGATGATGCAATCATAACTGGGATTGCGATATTACAACTGCGTAATAAGAATCTTCTGGAAATTCAGCGTGGACTATATAAAGGCAGCTAAATGTTCCATTGTGTTTAGTCTGCAGAGATGTGTTTCGCTGAGAGCATCAAAGGTAGGTGAAATTTTTTCTTTAAAATTTAGGTCCTTTATTTGAACAAGAAAAAAAAAACATTTATTATTTCGTTTAGATTTTCAGAAGTAAATGGAAGTTCTTAAAGAACTTCTTCGCCAATAATTAATATTTCTACGGTAGCTACCAGAAATAATTTGTCATCGTATTTATATTTAACTTTTCCGCTTATTATTCGATGACATCCAAATAACTCTCTCATTGTTACCCGGTTGATATAATACTTATAACCTTTTGCAAAAACCTTCGAGCGGTTTAGGTCAGTATTTATTTTGGTATATTTTTCCTGGCTGATTGGATTGTGAAGATTACTATATTATTGTTCGAGATTGTCTCTCAACTTTTGAAGATAATCAAAATATTTGATGTCATCTGATTTAATAAGCGAGAGTTTTACTCTATCAAATTTACTAAAACAAATACCCGAAATTTCATCATTAAATTCAAACTGTAGTGGTTGGCCGTTAATCATCAACACCTTAACCTTATTATTAACTTCATCGGCTAACGTTAAATTTTCAAACATTATTTCTAAAGTTTAGACAAAATTACTGGCATAGTGTCCAATAGCTAGTGTATTAACTCCGTCCTCGCAATAGCGTTTGTCATCAAAATTACTTCGTACACGTTTTATAATCGTATCTGTTTCAAGTTTGTGATGATTTGATCTAATAACATTTATTTTAATAAAGATGACATTATTGTTTAATGCTGCTTTAAAATCATCAAATTTCATACATATTTTTACACACCCACGAGGAATACCTTTTGCTTTTTTGTCAGTTTATCGTACATTTTACATCTTAGTCAGACAAATTCCTTAACTGGCACAAACATAAATTCGTCCTTAAATTTACCAATAACTTTCTTGTTAGTTGGATCATGAAATCCACTTCTTGCTGGATAATCCGATAAATCAAATAGGTCGCGGTGGTCATAGACGTCTTGATAGACATCCTCACATTTTATATCATAAACTAGCGAATCTGTATCGGTAAACAATAAAATTTGAATCTGGCCAGACTCTCTTAACAAATCCGTAGTGAATATCGTACATCAACCACTTTGATATGTCCAATACCGACGCACCAACATAAATTGGTTTATTTAACTTTAAATTTGTCTTTCGTCGCTGTATTGCAACAAGATTTTCATTAAATATTTTCATACTGACAAAACCGTCATCGTTAACTAATTTTATTCCTGCGATTTATGTCGTTTACAATCTCAATATTTACGCGTTTCCGAATATTTTCCATTGTCTTGCCAAATACGGAATTGTTCATCAGTTTAAAGAAGTTTTTCTCAAATTCAGTCCTAGAAGTTGTGCGACGTTAGGTATTTAAATCAATATAATCTGCCATCCAGCGAGATTGTTTGAATTTTAACACGGGACGAACTTTCCTTAAGACTAAGCCGCGGTCGACTGCTTGTTTTAAATTTTTGTAATGTATCACGTAATTCCGTTTACTGAGTAAATTTGGAACTAGCTTATTAACAATCGAATTTTTTGCTGTTGTCGCTACCTGTTGTTCAGGTGATAATAAACTATAGTCTATTACTGTCTACTCTGCACAAAACGGACAATCGTTATGTAGGTTGTGCAGTGACTCAGGATAATCGAGATCAACTTCAACAAAATAACTGACATTTTCTGGGAGATCTTTTTTTGTTTCGCTAAGAAATTGATCTGGAGTTATCCAATGAAATCCACTGCACAGCATCGGCTCTGACATTGCCCAACCATACAAATTATAATTATCCAGATAAATAATATAATTTGACGGTAAATTTTTATTGTAATTTTTCAAGTACTTATTATTAGCTACCACATATTTTTTGATATAACGCTGATTCCGCCTCTGATACCTTTTTCAATAAAATTAAACATATCAACATCTGTCAAGAGATCCAGTTCTATCTTACTTGTTTTCAGCAGAGCATCCCCGATATTCCTGGTGCAGAATAATACCAACAGGGGTCTAATCCATAATTTTCATGACTAACTCGACGAAAACTCTCGAAAACATCAGCTAACAACAACACATCTGTTTTCACATATAAATCATTATAATCACCAAATGTCCTACATCCGAATTTACTCCAAATATCTTGTGCATAACTATATTCATCATCTGATATACCTTCGCCTTTTAGCTGTGAATAAAACTTGTCTTTGCCAGGCAGAGAAGTTTCATCAAATCTGCTCCAGTCGTCGAGATGCTCGTACGGAAAGATACCTTTTTTTTTTTGTCAGATCGACGTAGTTTTCAGCAAAACAACTTTTTATTATTGAAATTATTACAACCTTTTTACAAGCTCATCTAGCGGAGCTGCCATAAATTGCGGACTGTCAATGGAACGTAATTTGCCAAGCGTAACTGACATATATGTTTCAAAATTATTTGGTATACATTTTACTATATTGTCGAGTTTTAGCTTAGATTTAATTTCCTCATTGCCAAAAGCTTCCACAAAGATATGACTATCATAACCAGGAAAATTATGTAAAACTACAGGAATAAATTTTGGTGCACGACATTTTAGATTGCAATTGTTAGGAGCTGCTCCTTGATACTTGCCAGTTAGATGACAGTGATCTCGCACTTTGTCGTTATCTAGGGATTTCTCACAGATATGACAATTAACTGCATTATCAAAATCAAGTTGTTGTTTGGATGTTATTTTCATTGGAGCTGTTTTGGATAATCTGTAGAAAATTTTATTAACATCATCTATTAAATTTTTTATAGCCACACAGCCGGACTGTCAGATTCGCCATTGCTACATCTGTATAACTTTACTAGACTTGAAAAATTATCGTTAGCGCAACAAACTACCTTGTATGAAACCCCGCAAGGAACATGTTGTATTTTTCTAGTGCTTGATTTATTTGGATCATTTTCTGCACCTGCCACAGGAACAAGTAGACCTCAAAATCTGCATAAATAACAAACGGGGTACTTAGCTGATGATTATAATTTTTAAATTTTAATACTTTTTCTCTTTCTGTTGGCATGGTTATTCTTTGAACGTTAACACAATATTTAACATGCTCTTGTAAATTTTCAGGTTTAGAAAAACCTTGTAAACATCTGTAACAGAAATGTATTTTTCCATGGTGTTTATTATACTGTCTGCCAACTAACCCGTTAAAGTTTTTTATCCAGCAATAATGTCCTTTATAAAATAACAAATTTATTGTCAACTGCGTAGCAGTCGCTGAAATATATCTCGGGTAAATATTTTCTCGCTCATCTAGTCCGAAAACATTTACTGAAATATTGTTTTATTTTTCAAACTTTGATATCTGATTTTCTGCCACTGGAAAAGTTATTCCGTCAAAATCCAATTCGTTTCTGTACGGCAAATATTTTTCAACTTGGTTGGAGTTACAATTTTGAGGATGTCTTGCAGACAAAATTGCCCAACGGAAACACTCATTATCGCTGTTTTTGACATTTATACAACATTTTATGTTTTCAATTTTTTGAGGAAGATCAACCGAAGAACTACCGCAAAGTACGTTATATCTTGCTGTGTGAAATAAAACCTCCATAATCATCTCAAATTTCCAACCTGATCCTGATGCGGTAAATTCTTCAAGCTTCTTGTTAATTTCTTGGTGTATTTCATTGGCAACTGTGGCAATATTTGTTCCAGTTAATATTTTTCGCGATTTAGCTGTTAAATATGGCTCGGCAATTTCGCTGTCGAAATTTGCATTTTCAAAACTTATATCAAGTACATCTTTTTCGATTGCACGTAACTTTGATAAAATTACATGATACTGCACTATTAGCTTGATACTTTTGTGAACTACAAGTTCCTGCGTTACAATCGGTTGTAAAAGATGAAATAAATTTGTGGAGTTAAAATTTGCTAAAACATTTTGATTATCAAATTTATAACTTTTATCATAGCCCGAAAATGCCGCAGCAATTTTTTTTTCTGCTTTTATAAGGCTCTTCTTGGCAATATCTCGCAATCTTAACATTATATATAATATTTTTATATTTAATTGGTTTTTTATTTCTTTTTCAATTAGAAATATAAATTTCTTATAAGTATAATGTCAGAAAATATAACAGCAGAGGAACAGGAAGACTATCACATACACCCTAAGTATATCGAGTACGCTGGAAATGCACTTGGTTCGGTTATTCATGTCAGATATGGACAACCTTTTGGTAAATTAACGCCAGCTGGTTATAAGATTAGTGTAAAGGGAAATGACACAGAAAGAGCCGAAATGTTTAGAAAAGATTTTATTTATACATATTTTGTGGAGAAATTCCAGCTGGACAGCGAGTCTGCAGAGTAAACAGCTCAGTTACTGATGATAATATTGAAAATTTGTCTTTGCAGGACGAATTTCAGTCTCATCCAGTATTTGATTTATATGAAGCATCTGACAAGGGAATTATACGAAATAGAAAAACAAAAAAGGTTGTTGGTTTTATGCAAAATAGCCGATATTTGATGGTAACTGTTAGAGGAGCAAAAACTGACCAGGTTAATTATTAGTCTCATCGCTTTATTTATGAAAGTTTTAACGGCGCTATTCCAAATAATTTACTTATCGACCATATTAACAAAATTAAAACAGATAATAGGATTGAAAATTTAGATTTAGTTACACCAAAAGAGGACTAGGTGGTGCTAATAATTTTAAAAATCCCAAAAAATCAGTTATTTCAGTGAATCTTGAAACTGAAGAAGAAATAAAATTTAACTCAATTTATGTAGCTGCAAAGCATCTTAAAATTCATACGCAATCAATAATAGATGTAGCTAACGGTAAAACTAAATCAGCAACGTCAATGTCGACCTTTGATAGATTTATTTTCAAATATGTTTCTTAATTCGGTCATTGTAAGACAATTATGGGCAAACATCAAATTATCATCATTATCAAATTTTAGTGTTATCAAGTTGCTGTTATCAAGTTCATTTTTTCTGCTGCTGTTAGAAGTATTTTATTAGAGTCACCCTGCATCACAATAACGTCAACAGAAGTATTACAGCCCAACAGACGTTTTTGAACTGCCTCAGCCAGTTCATTGTAATTTAATATATTAACTTTTTGATGATATTTTATCTCATTGTTCATTTATTATTATAAGTTAGATTATATTATATGAACTTAATACAGAGACTTGCTGAAATATATGCCGACGACGCTGTCGTCGACAATACAATTGCAAGTGATAAGATCACTAACGACAAAGTCTTCGACGTCAATTTTACAGCAGGAAATTTAGATAAATCTGCTGGTTAGAGCGAAGATGATATTTTATTTAATAATGACGATGAAGATGAAGTAGTTGCTGTCGTTGACCAAAAAAAAAAAAAATTACAGCAGACCGACAACTGGACGATATAATGTTAAATATCATATCACTAAAAAAAATAATAAAATTTAATTTTACTGTTGCCGAACAGCAAATATTTTAGCAACTTATAAAACCATTTTTAAATCTAAAAATAACTGGGAAACAGAGGAGCTAAAAATACGATTTTCTTTTTGTTAAAATATTCGATTTGATGCCAGTCGATAATACAAGAAAATTACATTTAATTTCCTTATGTCGACCGGTCAAATGTAAATCTCTACTTATGAAGTACGAACAAATATTTATTTCAAAATTGACCGAGTTGGCACCCAGCTGTTAAATTTATCGCTATACCGGCGCCATTTGACTAAACTTTTGTTGCCGCGCTTCCTAATAACTTTTTCAATAACGAATATATCTTGCTCAATTTTTTGAAGCTCTTGTTCATAAAAACTGCCAATGATAGGTTCACCCGATAAATCTTTCAACGCATATGTCACTGGTATTGTTAAAAGTACTTTATCAACAACAGATACTTCTTCGCTCCAGTTTTGAGTAAATCCCTTCTCAAATGTTTTTTCGTCAGAGAAATTCTAACTTTATTACCAACTTTAAATTTATGTCTTCGGTACATATTTTCATTTGCTAATATTGGATTTTTAATTGCGTCGTTTGGCGACATCCTTGTGGTTCGGTGTTTCGTGTTATTATATTCATCAACAATTTTCTGTAGATTGTCAATATATTTATTTGTATTTTTAGCTGTCAAATATTTGTGTATGTTTTCGTTTAGTGTGCGGTTAAATCGCTCGACGACAACACTTTTACCTTCATTTCCAGTGACATATATTTTGATGTTATTTTGTTCCAAAAACTGTTCAAATATTTTATTAAAAAATTCTGCTCCATGATCAGTCCAGATTCTGTTTGGTTTTCTTTCTGTACTAACGATGACCTGTTTTAACGCATCAGTTATTGACGTTCCTGTCTTATCTGAAACTGGTATACTAAAAGCATATTTGCTAAAAACATCTACAACATTAAAAAGATATCTTTTTGGAGCGCCATCGGCCCCAATGTTAAATTTACTAAGGCCTGACATATAAACTAAATCTATTGCCCAGATATCGTCAACGGCATTTGCGACAACCTTACGTCGCGTAAACTTTTTTTTTTAGGTTTGTGTAGCTCTAACGCCAGATCATCATATAATTCTCTGCCGAGACCAAGTTTATATTTTGCTCCAATAAAACATTGTACCAGCCTTCGGTCAAATCGCTCTCGCAGCCTGTGAAGCAGGCCGTTTACAGGTTTCATATCACGAAGTTCGTCTAACATTATCTTATCGCTACCGGCCTTGTCCCCTTCACGGTCACGATAACAAATGTCATGGCGCATTGCTACTGCATCAACTTGATTGTAAGGCTCTTGTCCTGGCAGCGGATTATAGTTTTCGTCCAACTGTCTGTCCAGCGGATTATAAGGTCCAGTATATTTATGGCCTGACAATGTCCAATCGCCTTTTGGTTTTGGTAATTTGCCAATTAATTTATCTATATCTATACCTGTTCCAATTATTTCTCTTTTGTTGCATTGTTGACAGTATGTAACAATTTTATTTTGCTCAAGACAATAATCTCTATCACAATCGCACTCGCATCGCATTATTTATTAATCATCTACTAAAATAACTGGGCAACCCGCTCCGGACAACTTTGCTGTTGGCGTTGGAGATTTCTTTAAAAACATATTTTTTTTTTTTACGCAGACTGCGCAAATACTTTTCAGCATTATTCTATTATTTTTTGCTTTTTTCTGTTGTCTCATCGCTATTCTCTGTTTTAGTTTTACACTTGAGACAATATGTTGACATTTTATATTCCTTGATTATATAATATTGCAATCTTATCATTGTTAGCAGATGGTCGTTTATCAAATTGCAAAATAAACTTTAAAAAATCTGGATTTTTATTCATCTGTTTAATGAACATTATACAATAATATCCACAAGCAGAAGTTCCAACAGGTTGAATTTGATTAGACGAATAATTTATTATTTTATACTTGGACATGTATTTTTGTATTGCGTCACTTGGTGGAAGTCCAAATGAGTCAAAATAATTATTGCCGTAGACTGCTACCCAATGTGTGCCAGATCCGTCATTGAAATCTTGTATATTTATCACACACGAGCCACCAGGCACATGGTCTAGTTCATCTTTAGAATAAACTCCACTGAAATTTTTTACTATTTTTAGCTTATCAAGTATATCAAAGTCACTTAACGCGGCCGTGGGAGGTTTTACCTCCTTGTTCCTGGTAATGTTAGTCCTCGGCCGACTCCCAACAGATTTGGCGGTAGACTTCCCGCTACTCCCGCCAGCAACGGTCATATAAATCCGCCTTTCCTTCTTCGCGATGGTGTCTTTTTTTAGTCTTTCTTACCGTTTTTCGTTTGGGCATTATTATATTTATCTTTAGACAAAAATTTTCTTTATTCCACCTCCACGGACGATTCCATCGCCGTGGGAGACAGCCTTTTGCGTTGCACCAGATACTGCGCCAGACGCTGCTGCTAATCCTAATGTACCAAGTACTGGCAAAATTTTAGGTATTAACGTTTTGGCCATTACAGATAATGCCGGCCAGAAGAAACCACCTTGTTTTGCCATCGCTGTTATTTGTGTGGCACTCAGATTCAGGACAAAAGATTTTTTGCAATCGTATTTATTTATTTGTTTTTTGGTTAACATTAATTTTATTAAAGTACCTTTGTCTCCATATTTTATTTTTAATGATACTGGCCGACCTTTTTGTAAACCCTGTCGGAGTTTTTTTAACTTGACCATCAATTAAATATATTTCTTTTACAATATATTTTGTCATTATATAACGACGACAGATTAAACTAAACTTGGACCGACATTTTACCTCCGACAGAGTCAACTGTAACAAATCTGTCGCTGATCACTAACGCATATACATACAACTGTGCCACAGGAACTGCACCGAGTGTCCAGGTAATTTCAATATCAGCTGTAGAATCGACAGCTCTCTCGTTGTGTTTACTGACATCAAAATAAAATATTGGATAAAGTGCACGAAATTCTTCCATAGAAATTTGAGATCCGTCTCCGACATCCTGATATTTCTGCACTGCATCGAACAGGTACATATATGGCAGAGATATGTTTTTATTAGCGTCATTTGCAAAATTGCGTTCCATTGTCGTTCTGGATATTGTTTTGAATTTAGTCTAGCGTATATTCGCCTAACATCGGCGTGATCAAATATTGCATTATTTTGTTGTTGGGTAACACGTCGCTCATGCTGTTGGAAGACAACAAACAATTGCCGAGGGAGTTGTTCACTTCACATTGTTGTGACTCGCCATGTGTAGTCGGTGGTATTTGGAATTGCTGTTTGATATATTTTATGTTGCTGAAAATAAATTCTGTTTGTGTGTTTATCGACTATACTGTTTAGTTCTGTCATTTTAATGATTGACGGAGTTATTCGTGGCATCCATAGCGCAAGTTTAGTTATGGTAAATTGTAAATCAGCTCCGCCAGCTCGAAATAGGCAGTCGTTTTGGTCTGCTCGATCTAAAATAAGTGTATGTTTAACTCCACGAAATACTTTATTATAGTCCCTGCAAAAGCCGAAAATCATACTTAATGGCAGCATCATTGTAATTTGACATGATCCTGCTGCAAGTTCTTTTCTCATAGCAAAACCTTCATTGTAACTTACATTTCATACGCTAATTGTCCCGTTAACTAAATCTAACATTGCAACACCGTCCGCAGCTGCTCCTGGTGGTGTTATACCAAGATTATTACAAGCAGCAGTAAGTGAGACTCTTACAGCGTCTTGATTAGCGCCTGCGGCTGGTGCGGCTGTACCTAAAGCAGCAGCCTTAACAATAAGAAATGTTCTTACAATTACAACATCTGCAGCGGCATCAGCTCCGTGTACTAAAGCACCTTTCGAGAAAAGTTCCGTCGATTCAGCTGCACCAGCTCCAGTATCTTTAAACCACATCATATTAGTTGCAGTTGATCTGGAATAATCATCAGAAAACGAAATAATATTTAAGATTGTACTTGCAACTTGTAGGTGACTCGAAATATCTTCGACAGTTTGATTGGCTAGTTGATATCTGGCACTTTTAAATAAACATCAGCCATTATTTATAAGAGCTACTTCTGCGTTAGCTCCGATATTAGCAGGTGGATTAGCTACTGTCATAATCTGGCCACGAACGTCCAATATTGCTTTGTGAGGCAGTAGAAATACATCCTCGTCTCGGGTATTAAATGTTCTGACACCGGCTTTATTTGGTTCTTTGAAATTTTCGTTGAGATACTCAACATACTCAAATTCTCTTACTGTGTCGTCGGTGTTATAAGTTTCTGCTAAATCGAGATAATTTTTAACAGACAATTTTTTATTCATTAGGTTACATAAAATTTGGCGCTATTGCTTTAGATATTAATTTTTGTATAATTTGTTCTCCTTCTGGCGATAAAAGTTTTTTTGCTGTTTTTGTCATCCGGTTTCCTGTTTCAGCTGTTGGAGCAATTTCTGATATAATTTGTTTTATATCTGGTGTGCCTTTAATTTTATCAGCTATTTGTTGTCCCACCGCAGTTCCAGCGGCAGATGCAGCTGCAGCTGCAAAAGCTTTTGACGTGTCAAGTGCAATTGGTGCAACTTTATGCGCTGTTCCTGGGACATTTTCAATAATTTTAGTAAATATAATTCCAAAAAATCCTCCAACTATTTTTCTTCTGTAAATTGTTTTCTCTGTTTCATTATACCTGAGGTTGTATAATTTTACGCCGACAACTACGTTGTTGCGCGTAGGTGCAGGTAATAAGTAACAACCTGGTTATTCAAATCCAACTGCCATCCAGATTGATCTGTCAATTGCATATTTGTTTGTGTTATCTGATTTTCAACGTTTAGCGGATAATAGATAACTTGCTGCGGATTAATTTGCATAAGTGAGCCCGGTAGAACGTCCGGCGAAAAACTATAGATAGTCTGTCCTTTACTACCCCGGGCTGAGTAAGATCCAGTTGCAACAGAGTAATTTATTAATATTGTCTTTACGTCAGTAATATTTACTGGCAGTTCACTGTCATACGTCTTGGTTTGTTCTGTGATTGATCCATAACCTTCATGAAAAAATCCTATTAACGATGCAATACTTGTTGGTGATGAAACGTTGATTAACATACCATCTTTTAATGTTATTCTAGCTCTTAACGTGTTATAATTTGGTGTTAGCTCAAAATTGTCAGCGTTACTGCCCACCTTTGTTATTAGTTCTTTTATTCTTTTATTTAGATCGATTGCCTCAGTACTCAAACCACTAGTATTACGTTCACTAAAAATTCTGTTATTTTTTATATTACGGATAGCTTTGATATAAAGATCTGCGATAATCCAGTGCCGGTATAACCTAATACTTTCTTTGTAGGTTACTTCTTTTTCTGGTACTACATCATCGAGATGTTTCTTACTTTTTTCTGCAATTTCCGTTAACTTTTTAATATTTTCTTCGGCATTATAATCTGATTTTTGAATATCATATATTCTTACATTTTTTAAATTATGTTCTTTGTTAAAAGATTTATACTCATAATCTCTTATCTGTCTGTTTATATTTTTAGATTTTCTTCAAAATCTTCTCTATATTGGATATCTAATCTATGCTCTTTTCTAAAAGCTTCTAGTTTAGCTTTTTCTTCTTTGCGCATCTCCTCCATCAACATATCGGCTTCACTTTTTTCTTCTTCTATATCGCTCAACTTTCTTTCAATCGGCTCAACTAGTGTTACTTCTGCTAATCTTTGTTCAAGTGCAATTGGATTATTTAATAGCCGTTTTAGTTCAGCTTGTCTAGCAGCAGGATCAATAATATGTTTTACAAGGTCTCTAGCTAACTTTAGTCTGTCTTCATCAGATCTTCTAATAATTTTTGCAGCAGCAGCTTCTTCTTGTTCTTTAACAAGCCCGACTAAACCTTTTTCCTGTAGTTGTTTAACTTCTTCGTCTGATAATGGCCTAGTTTCAGGTTGTTTTCCAAATAACGCCTCAGTAACTGGTTTGAGAGCTGTAGTTGCTGCTTCTGCGGCAGCTACTTGCCCACGTCGGGCTTCTTTCACTCGCTGCTTAAATTCTGCTTGAGATTGAGCAAGTTTTTTTAAAAATCTTCTATATGTTTTCTGTACTTTACTCGCTTATCGATTTTATATCAAACCACTGTAGATAATTTTTAATACAATAGCGAAACATTTTTTTCGGATCATGTGTAAGCTTATCGAACAAGAAAAAGTTATACTTATCTGCTGTTGCCTTGTGATATAGTTCGATAAATGTATCTTTTGTTACGTCGCCGCATTGCTCGTTTGCAATATTCCTGACGTCCACGTTGTCCAGTTTTGGAAATAATATAAAACAACCAGTATTTCGCCGAATAAATCTGTCAACGTTATAAAAACCTTGGGATAAATAAACAGAATTACATTTTTTATTACGCGACAGTTAAAAATATGATCTTATTTTATTCATCTCCGTATTGTTTAGCGGAATATCATCCAAAACAACTATCTTATGCTCGTCAGAGTCAATTTCACTCACTGGAATAAGTTCTTCTGGTTGCTTGATAATAAAAGAAATCTTCACCAGCCTCAAGATCATCACGAAGTTTTTTATTGTATTCGCTAAGTAGTTCGTATTTGTCCTCGTGTGGATTAATTGTGTAAATATAAACTCAATCATAGTTAAAATTATCTCCCAACAGCAAGTTCATAAACAAATTTGTTTTTCCTGATCCTGTGCGGCCAACAATAAGATAATGACAATCTGGAAGTTCGTTGTTGTGTACATGTTTCAGATGTCTGTCTGTATCAAAATTTAATATCGACATATTATAAAAATTGTTAGACAATAAATAAATGATGAGCTATTACACAAAATTTGGAACAACATTAGGAGATTCGCCGGAAATTATAACTACAAGCGGCAATATTGATTTATCTGGTTACCTGAAAAAAAATTGGTGATACGATGACAGGAAACCTATGTCAAATCAAAGAGTGCTTGGTTTAGAAACGGCGTATCCACCACCAAGAGTTGACCTTACACAAGCTGTTAGTTATGCACAACTTAAAACTGTCGACGACAACAAGTTAGGCAAGGCCGGAGGAACTTTAAGCGGTCACTTAGATATGTCAGGAAAAAAGGTTGTAGGCTTGGAGACTGGATACCCACCAGCAAACTTAAATTAAACCCAAGCGGTAAGTTATTTACAGTTAAAGTATGTAGACGGCAACAAGCTTGACAAAACAGGTTGGATACTTACAGGTAATATTAATATGTCTGGTAAAAAAAATTATTGGGTTGGAAACTTCATATCCGTCAACAGATTTAACGCAAGCGGTAAGTTATGCGCAACAAAAATCAGTTGACCACAGTAAACTTAACAAAGCCGGTGACACAATGACAGGTAACCTGTCTATGTCAAATTCAAAAATAACTGGATTACCGACAACCTCACTAACGTCTGACTCCGATGCTATTAGTTATGGTCAGTTAAAAGAAGAACTTACCCCATATTTTGAAAGATCCGGTGGACTAGTGACAGGCAACATAAACATGAGAGACAAAAAAATAGCTACGACATACGTTATAGTTAGCCCATATGATCTAACAAATAAAGCGTATGTTGATGGTCTGTCTATTGGTATAAAACGAACTAAAAACAATGTTGGATACATTCCAACACTTTTAAAGGCAACTGACAATCGGTTTGAGGTAAGCGCATCAGCATATTATCCTGAAAATTATCCTTATTATGCTTTCTCTGATAAACACGAGTGGACGACCAACGGAGAAGTTGAAAATTTTTGGATTAAAATTAAATGTCCTACTGCAGTTGCTATTTGGCAATTTCATTGCGAGGTCGATTAAATCCTAATGTTGGTCAAATTTATAATTGGCGATTGGAAGGACCAAACGATGATATCAACTGGACAGCATTATATAGTACAACAGACACTTATATTTCAACAACACAATATTTTACGATTCCGACAGAAAATACTGTCAACAAGTACTTATATTTTCGAGTTAATGTTTTTGCTGCTGAACGTCCGTTTCCAGGACTGACATGATTTCAAATATATACACTCGATGATCAGGTATGATTAAATTTTATCTAATGCTATAAAATAATGTCAGAACCACCAATTATAACCATTGCGAGAGAATTTTATGATAATATTTTTAACCCCAACAAAGATGTTGGAGCTGTTAATGCAATAGCAGAAGTGATCCAAGAGATGAAAAAATTTGCATCGAATCGTTAAACAGTCCAAGATTGGCAGAAAATGTTGCTGATTTTATTCGCGTCATGTATATGCGAGGAACACGACTGAAAAAGCAATAGAAAACTTTGATATTATAAGCAGATACTGTCATCCTGATGATTGTCTAGAAGAACAAAAACAAGTTGAAACCCTGCTAAAAAAAATATTGCTTGAGTTTAATTCGACTAACATAATATTAATAATTGCAACAGGCCTGTTACAAGTACGAGCTTATGGTGGAAGAACACTGGAAGAAAGACGAGTAAACGAAAATCGTACTCGTCTTGACAAACTAGCGGAAATTAAAAAAAATCAGAATAAAAAGAAACAAAAAGTTATATGATAGTTTTTCAAAACGAGATATTTTTAAGTATCTCGGTATGTACTACCGTGACAAAGAAAGCCTAATTAAAATCGTTACTATGACACCAGGCACAGAGTTAATTATTAAAGTGTACGCAAACGCAATTTTGCCAGTGATACGTAAAAAAGACCCAAAATTTGATCCGATTATTGTTAACAAGTCTCTAAAGATAATCAAAACTTTTGACGATGAAATTAGTTATCATAGTGATGATGAGCGAGAAAAGTTTTTTGAAGAAGTCGGTCAAACAAAGTTGGAAGTAAAGTCTGATTCTTATTACGACATAGGTGAAGCAGGCGATGTTCCATTCCCATCAATCCAGTACTCTAGACAGTTGTCATTACGGAATTAGTACAATGAAATCAAAACAATACTCACAAAACCATATTTTAAAAAAGTAATGTTAAAAGTAGCTTCTGCCGTTGGTCTTCTTACAATTGAACTAGATAAGCTTAAAAAATGAATGCTAGCAAATTTCGTAGTCGCATATGCAATTATCAGACAATATCTTGTTCTCAAAAATTTCACGTTAAATCAGTTGAGTTTAGTATTAGGGTATGTCGATGAAACAGAAATCGATTACAGTAAAATGTGAATAAAACAGATTTGTATGAGAGTGAAGTAGGAAATATTTTTGATTCATATATTTGGTTAAGGAAAATGATGTACTAACAGACGAACGATATGACGTACCTCGTCAGATGTTTATGACAAGTACAGAGATTTTATAGCTGATCCTAACAATAATAAATTCCGTGAGTTTCTCGATTCGATTGTTGGTGCTAGAGTTTTAATACTGTATGAAACTGTAAACAAATATTGTATAATGAAAAACCAAATCATCGATTTCAATCATATATCAGAAAATATTTCAAAACAAGATGGTGACGCTCTAATGCAATATTACAGATATTATCATAAAAACCTCTGGTGTGTGAAACAATGTTATAGGTATTACAATAGGATACTTCGAGTAATATCATACTTGCCACTGCTAATGACCATTTCTGGCATAATATCAAGTGGAGCATCATTAAATCCTTTTCTATTAATTATATCTGCTGTCGGTGTATCTCTTTCAGCAGCATGCAAAAAGATTGAACCCAGGCTTGGGACAAAAAAAAAAAAAATGCTTGCAAAATAGCTAGTATTACTTTAAAAAAATTACTCGATCAGATGCTATCTTATTTGCGAGGCGTAAAATATGATATGGACGATTTAATACGCGAGTTTCGTATTATTGACAGTATGTTAACAGATATTTTACCGATGAGGGTAAGCAGATATGAAAAAGATTATCATAAAATATGGTTATAATTTGCTTGATAAATAAAACCAGCTTTTTAGGTTCTGTACCAGTATATTTTATTGAGGGCGGATAAAAAGACATTTTCTATGAGATAAATCTTGAAGATCTGGAAACATCATCTTATCTTACTACTATAGCTACCGCTGAAAAATTTGATAATTGACAACAAAAAAAATATAAATTGAGTACCATTTACCTCATCAAATTATGAAAATCTGAACGAAATTTCTAGAATGTTCTTTGTTAAAATAAAAGACCCATCTCCTATTTTTGAAGAAAAAATTTCACCTACTTTTGAAGCTTTCAGCGAAACATATTTCTGCGGAATGATCACAATGGAACATTTAGCTGCCTTATAAAGTCCACGCTAAATTTCCAGAAAATTCTTATTACGCAGTTGTAATATCGCAATCCCAGTTATGACTGCATTATCCATGGTCTTGGAATAACAATACAGTTTATATAGTACATTTATCGATCGCAACACTGCAGTCTCTGTTTGGGCTACAGCAAAGGCAGAGAACAATGTACATTTATCGATCGCAACACAACAGTCTCTGTCTAGGCTACAGTAAAGGCAGAAAACATGCATAGAATATCTGAAATGGGGGAGGGTGTTTTTCTCTGACAAATTTGTTTAAAGGGGAAGGGGTCTAAAATCTAGAAACACCCGTTAATACAAATATGATCGTTTTGGAGTGAGAGAGGGGTCTTCTTGTGACAAATATATTTTCTAACCTGTTTCAAGTTAAGATACAAGTTGGTTAGAAATATTTTCTGAGGGAGGAGTTGGTGGGAGGGGAAAAGGGTATTAAATCTAGAAGACCCCTTTTCCTTTACTACTCTATCACTAAACAGTTCTAATAAAATCCGGGTTCGAATCTCGATGAAATTCCAATATGGAGGCGATGACGTCAAATGAGACCGTTGTACTGGTGGTAACATATCCTCGATTGAATCACAGTTTATGTTTCCGTATAACTCCAGAATAAATTTCTACTGAATTTCTTTCTCCCAGAGCTTTTATAAAAAAGTACACTTGTTTAGTTTTCTAGAGAATAAATTATCAAATTCCAAAAACGAATGAAAATCAAACTGGCAACAACAATTAGAAACACCTTGTTCCCTCAAGGTGTTAAGAACGACTCTGACTCGATCTAGTAGAAAATGGCTGTTTTAAGCCTCGCTTTTAAATCACATGATACTCCACGTGATAGGCTACGTGATTTACTAATTTGAACATCGCAAAATAAAATGCCATTTATCACGTATGCAAGAATAGCCCTATCTAAGAAAATATATATAAAAAAGACTGTTTACAGTTCAGCTAACATGCGGGCCGAAATGACCTTGGCAATAGCCAATCATTATCACTCGATGTTTACAAAAACTGTGAGCTAAAAATGGTGCTGAAGTAATGTTAAGATCTAATCGGGTCAAGTTAATTTTCGGAAAAGAGATTCAAATCCAATGAAAATTATCATTACAATAAAATATAATGAAACAAAAATAAGAAAAAAAAAAGAATTTTAAAACTAACACACAAGCAATTTAATTATATATACGTAACAATCATGCTCACGTTCAATTTTAGTGTACACGCCTTACCTACCAGCATTTATTATAAGAAATATCCATGTTTTCTTAATTGTTTTTCTTTTCAAATTAATAAATCACCAGCATAAATTAGTCGCTGTCATTAATTCAGCACTGAATACATTAAATCTTCTTTGCGAAAGTTGAGACTTTAACGTTAGAAACATGTTACACTAGTGGTGGTCTAAATATTTAGAACTTGGCCGTCTACCACAAACCTTGAATGTTTTCTTTTTCTGTGTACTTTGTTTCGAAATGAACATACATTGCTATCTGTTAATTTTTATCACATTGAAAGACTTTGTGCCTTGGATGGACATTCACTCAAAAGTTATAAGTGTATTTAAATTCTTTTATCCTGAAAAATAGTGTGCCCATAAGACAAAACTTTTCAGGAAACCTGAAAACCAGAAGTCATTGTGCAAAATTGCATGACACGTGATAAAATGCAGGTATTCTATATATCGTGGTAAAGTATGGTTGGTTAAAATATGCTATGTGATGCTATCAAAACAAGGTGTAAAAGCACACCCGGATGCAATGTGCCGTTTTATTAAACTGATAAGGCACCAACAGTTACAACAGATGAAACAATTGTCTACTGTGATCTGCTTATTTGACTTAATCTAACTTCTTCGACTCCGTTTCATATCCTGCATGAATAATTTTTACTCAGTAGCAGCTGATGAAATTAAAATGAAGTTTGCAACAAAAAGTAGTTTTGTGCTGATGACATGGCTATTGAAATATAATATCCAGAATTTAAAATGTTTATCCTTTCACACAGATTTTTATATCCTGGAGAATTTGGAGGCAATGATTAGTACCCAGCGTGACAGGTGAACGTTGGTTACAATTATTTTTCCAATATAGTCTCTACATTTCATTCTTAATACTGAACCTTCCACTATGTCCAAACCACAATAAATCATATCTTATTATACAATGAAACACGAATCCAGTCATAGAAGAAGAATTATTTTTTACCCATATTTCTATTTAAATATTTATTTGAATGAAGAACATGAAATAATAGTATACATCATTATTTCATACAGAAGTTGGACATATTTGCCTGGACTTACAATACAAAATATCACTTATTCTTCCGATTGCTATTTTGAAACAGACCTGACTTCTACTGATTGGTTTAAATAGTCTATTGATTAAAACTACTCAAATAAAACTGATGAGAACTGTAAGTGTTTTCATTGAAAATTTCATATAATTGTATATTGGTAACCAGACTAAAATCAAGTGGATTGTTTTGTCAACTTACAAACAATAGCCAGCATGCGAAGGAAGTTAATTTAGGGTTTGTACTTTGTTGTTTGGAATGACAGAATCGTTTGTGTATTCTCAAAGATGGCTACTGATGACTTGATGCACTTGTCAAATTGTCTTGTGTGGAAAAAAAATCATATGAACAGTGATATTTTATCACAAGTACGTTTTGTAAAATTTAAGTATTGAAAGGTCAGTATAGCCTATATAACATTTCACAGTCTCTTTCTTTTAAACACGCCAAACCATTGACATTGGCACTAGTTTTTTTACTTGTTTTTAGCTGTAAGACGATTTTACAGTTAAAAAAATATTTCACAATAACCCACGGCAGTGGTAATGGTTTATTGTAAGTGATTTGGTGTTCCTGAAGCATCCGATTTTTATGCTTTTCTTTATATTTTATGGGTTGTCCTCCATTTTTCCAACTGTGGACTCTAGTGCATCGCCATGAATAAACTCTATTGATTCGACTTGGGGATTATTCAATGCTTTTGCTCGGTCAAATTACTATGTTAAAACTGCACGATGTTGCACGATTGAAATCACGAGTCCTTTATTATGTATATCTATACTGTGTTTCTAACTTTTGTTCAGGACTGGAGATTGTAAGTGTCATTTTATAAACAACATATTACATATATAACTTTTGTCCATGATTGTTGACTAAACTTTAAGATAATGTTCTTTACTAAAATGTAAGTAAAAGACCTGACCTTGTTTACTACTTAGAATGATCTGGAAATGAACTTTTGATCCTCATCCTAGTTCTCTTATCGTGTCTTAGGTTTTAATATTAAGGTTGTTTATATCAGAATTATTCATTCCTATTTAAATATCTGTCTACTAGAATCAGTCTTTTACTTGTGTTCAGCTATAATTTGAGAGGATTTATTTATTTAAAATATTCATTGGAATATCAAAATGCTCATTGACGATGGACTTAATCACTATTTTTTGGATTATTGTAAACTCATTCATAGACGTTCTGGATTATATCATTGTCATAGATCAAGACTGTTGACACATCAACACACTCAATACATGTACTTGAATTCACTAGGAACACTATCTTTTGGGACTTGTGATAGAACTTTCAGGAACATTTGGGATTTTATTCATAATACTGTAAGTTTAGTTTAAATTTTCACTTTATATTCTAGGAAAATAAATTATTTGTTAAATGTTACTAAACTTCATGGTTTTGGTTTGTTATGTTACTTAGTTTAAGACCAGAGAGTCGTAACACTTTGTTCAGAGAATGAAGCAAGAACTTCGAAAAATACAGGTTATTTGTGGTACATAGGTTATGGTTAATTTGGATACTGTTGCAGACAACTCATTAAAGTCGTATAATTTAAAAACCAAACGAATTCGATTGCTTTAAATGAACCTTAGATTGGACGCTAGAGCAAGGCTACGTGTCAAGAAGGAAGAATCTGCCATCAAGAATCCAGCTCAAGTCATCTGCTACACAGTAGCACCAGCCTCTAGTTATGAATTAAGTCTCGCAAGCCGAGATGAGTAGTAACTGACATCACGAGCCCTCATCTGATATACGCCTGCTACTTTATCTTGATATTTGCACCTGAATTTTACACAAATATGTCACACCCATCTGAATGGTCCTAACAATCTCAAATATCCACCGCACCATTGACAAAAAAGAGTCAATAATAGCACCAAATTTAACAGAAAATGAGAGCTTCAAATGGAGTCACACTGCAAGACTTTTGGTCTGTACATGAACAAATTACACAACACACAGCTTTGTGATCTTTACAGAAGATGTTGGCCGGTTCATTGGAATGAAATGCACAGTTCCTTCCCTGCATCCAATCAGTGTTTCTTTTATTAGCTTTATTGTTTGATATCTCGTCAGATGCATATTTACTTCGTCTATAAGGACCCCAAGTGTCCAAAAAATGACCATTTCTCAACAAATGATATGTATGTATGTATGTATGTATGTATGTATGTATGTATGTATGATACTTGACGATGAGGGATGCAATCGCGAGATTAATTAGAAACTGATTCAGTTTGGGCGTTGTGGGTCATGAGGTTTGATGTAGATAAAGATTAGAAGGGCGAAGATTTTCATCATGCTATTACGCTTTATGTGAAATGTGATCAAATTCGTTGCAGCAGTTTTGGCGAAAAAGTCGTTGAAAAGTTTTCTTTTCTTAGTAATGGCTGACATGTTTGATTGTGGATCAGCATAATTTGGACATACTTGACGCCTTTATGCCAGAATGCTATGTGCCAAGCTTAGTAGAAAATGGTCTGGTTGGCTTTTCGAAAAAGTTCAAAATGGCAATTACTGATGGATGGGGATTTCTATTTTAAGTAATGTTGACTACATCTGAAGGTTGATCGACATAATATTTTTAAAAATAAACGTTATAGGTCTTCCTACCTTTGTTCTAGACTTATCAATTTCTGTTCGTTGGTTTTTGAGAAGAAATCATTTAAAGCTTATCCGCTGTTGAGGGTAACGTTGGCCGTATTTGACGACGGAGCAAATATCATTGGTACAAATTTGAAAGCTCTTCACACAGCTATGCTCACTGCCATATTAGTGAAAATTGGTATAGGGACTTTGAGAACTTTACAATAACAATCGATGACAGATGCAGGGCCATTCAGTAAGCTTACCTGGCCTTATATCCAGGTGAGCCAAGAAAACATTCTACAAGATTTATCCAACTTTGAGCAAACTAAGCCTGGAATAAAACTCTTTCGATATTGGAGAATCGACTCTGACCATGAAATATCGACGAAGATAAGGTATATAGATAAACCTTGAAACAACTGTTTTCTTAGCACATGCAATCAACAGTACCGAAGAAATGTGCACAGAAAGCACCTTACCTGCCATTTTCTTGCATTTGCCGTTTATGCAAGTTACTTGGGTAGACCATGAAAACAGCTTTTAGGAATTGTTGTTTATTTTATTTGATGTGTCAGAAAGACAACATAAATTGGAGTATTAAGAAGTTTATATCATTTAGTTTTTGTTTCATTTTACTATTGTATGGCATTGATATAGCTCGAATCTGTATTGTGATACATGAAATAAAACAAATATGTTATGATTTATCGATGCATTGATAATAATGAACCACACAGTACTCTCGGATACGCCAAGCTGCCCTCACTATCAATATATCATTCAAATGTTTAAAAGATCTTAGGACCAAGCGTCATAAATAACAAATTGTCACGTAAATTGCTAAATCATTTTTTTGTTTAGAATCATCAAACTGCATCAAAGTATATTATCTTCATATGCCTCATACAAGTGGGTCTTTTGCCAAGTCAAGAAGTATAGTTTGTTTCCTCCCTTGTGATGCACGATGACCTCATTAAACGTGGTGAATGACTCAGTCCTTACTGGTATACCGATTTTGACAGAATTATCAAGCCGCTATATGCAATTATAGTAAATATATTGAAATCTTTGAAGAATAGACTTTCCAGAATACCTTTACAACATTATTTAAATTTTATATAGAGAACTGGACACAAATATTATCTAAATGATCCCTACAAGTGGGCGTAGCCCCAAGTCAGCTTAAACAGCATAATGCGTGTACATGTTCTTCTGAATACTGGTGTTATGGGTCAGTTAAATTCTAGACTATGTGTGCGTACAGGAAGTTATATCGCTGTTTTGAAAAGCTAGCACGAACCTGTGGAAATAAAATCGTACGTTCCTAACCAAACGTTGCGTCGAATGCCTTGATATCATGCTGTTCGGCATGGGCACACCTTGCTAATGTTTACCCGTGATTTCAGATATATTTATACAAAAAGGCCACACTACGATAAACGTGTGTGTGTGTGTGTGTGTGTGTGTGAGAGAGAGAGAGAGAGAGAGAGAGAGAGAGAGAGAGAGAGAGAGAGAGAGAGATTGTGGTTTTACGGCATACTAGCACCGTGATGCTATTTAGCGCAATAAAAAGGCTACACAATAGATGCTGTATGCTCAAAATGTGATTCATTATCAATAAGCGATAAGGGACAAAATAAATAATGATGAGACGGTGAGGATAATTTACACAATTCCCGAACAACGGAGTAAGTAAATGGTATGTATAAACGGTAATTTGAAAATAAAATATAATTTAGGGTGATTGACAGTACACATGTTGGTTAAACATACTCATAGGAAATAGATTGCACACAAGCTATATTTTAGAATAAATTTTAACTTCCTTCAATACATTTAAAATACAAGTCACATTAACCTATATCAAATAGCTCCTTAATGTGATGAACATTGTAAATTCGAAGGTGTGTAGGTTGGAGATCGAAACAATCTATCAGAAAGTGTTTCACGATAAAGGGGTTGTTGCAAGAAACGAATCGGATGGGTATTTTCCATTTAATGTATGGTAGTGGGTTGTATAAGTATGACGATTTATAATTCGTGCAAAGACTACCCGTCCTCACGGATGGTTCTGCAGGATTGAGGCCACTCGCCACAGGAGGGTTTAAGAGATGGAGTTTGCTATTGACAACAGCATTCCATGATGCCCGTCACATATTCAATTAGGATTTTTTGATGCCAGATTTAAAATCAGTGTATGGTATCTTACAATCAGATGGTTGTAAAGCGCTATTGGACAGCGCGGTCTGCTCTTTGATTTCCTTTAATAGTGACAGGGCTGGGTAACCAACCGTATACTATATTGTGAGAAGTACACAGCTCGGTATGTTTAATGAGATTATTGGTCAGTAATGAGTTTCCCACCTTGCTATTGAGCAGTGACTTGGAGAATATGATAGAGTTTAAAATATATTTCAGGGCAAGGTGGACAGATCACGAACCTTATTTAAGGAATCAAGAAGTTCCAAAAGTGAAAAAGGTTAATTAAATTTTCTGAATTATTTGAATAGAAATGTAAATCTATCTTCTCCTTTTGACTTCTCTGTCGTCGGAAATCTGTTGAATAATTAGATGATGATGAATTTTTTTTATAGAAAAACTATCAACAAGTACATTTGGCATCTCACGTATGGAGTTAAAGATTTTATTTTTTAATCTATATTAGATGTCGGAAAGAGTTGTTTCTGGGTCCCGAGTGGCCGAGTGGTCTAAAGCGCTCACCGTTACGGATCACTGCCGTCTCACCTCTGTCTGCTTGAGTTCGAGTCTCGGGCTCAGCCAATGTGGTACGTGAGAAAGCTTGCCAGAAGCTTCTCGTGGGTGGGTGGTTCTTTCCTGGGCTTTCCCGGGTTCTTCCACCACCATTTATACTGGCTGCCATGTATAGCCTATCTTGTGGTGAAAAATGGCGTTAAACCCTACACCAACAACAACAACAAGAGTTGTTTCCCTTACCATTCATTTCGCTGATCGTGTCCCGAACTTTTTTTTTAATATAGAGAAACGAGAATTTAAAGTATAAACGTAGCTTTTCCATGAGGTTTTCTTACATTCTATAATTGTGCGTCGAGCGTTAGCACAGAATATGCGGTACCAACTTAAATATTCTGGCGTTAAAGTTTCTAAATTGTTTGGATTCTATACAATCTCCAGTGGACCATGTTTTTATAGCAGTTTTAGAGTTAGATGGGGACTTAGGAATGGATACTTCTTCAATTTCAAGTGAAATGGATGCAAAATTTTGAACAAGATTATAGAAAATTTGAGAAAGAGAATAAATTGGTAGATATATACAAGTGTATATTCCCGTTCCCGGATGCAAGTAAGTCGGCGACTTGGAATTTTACAGACGCAAATCGTGTCTGGAAATGAAAAGCTTCCGCCTGTCTACCTCTGTCATTTATGTGATGTGATGTGATTATGATTTTTAACGTAGCTTTAACAATTTTTCAGTCATATCGCTACGATGTCTGCAGTGTGGCAGTTTATAGTGATGTCTAGCACTGGGGCATCATGCCGCAGACATGTAGCATGATGTCCCACCAGTCACATTATCCTGACACCAGGCCGACCAGTCCTAACACTAACCTCTTAATGCTGAGCACCAAGCGAGGCAGCTGTTAGTACCATTTTTGTAAGTCTTTGGTATGACTCGACCGGGGATCGAACCCACGACCTCCCGCATCCGAGGCGGACGCTCTAGCCACTAGGCCACCGGAGCGGTCCTGTCATTTATGTACTTTGATCTCTATAAAATGATATGGGCATTATAATTCCCGGGTAGAGCAAGTGGCGTAGGTAACTGTTGAGCAAGGCTGTCTCATTCATTTGGTTGACAGCTGGTGTTTGGTGGTATATCAATGAGACAACGTGTAATCATTCTATGAAGAGTGACGCTTATAGCAATGGGTTGCACGTTTGTGTTTAAATGAATGACACTATGAGGAACTCGATTGTTCGCAAGAAAGGAGATTCCTCCTGAAGCCCGGTCAACATTCTGAGAGTAGATGTGGGATGTTGTCTGTGTCCCTGAGACAGGTTTCCTGCAGACAGGCCACTGCGGGACCATGCTCATATAAAACAGAATATCATTGTAGTTGTTTTAAGTCCTCGACAATTCCATTTTACGATGATGTTCTTCACTATGACAAAAAGAGCTGGTGTAGTAATTAGGTTAGAAATTTCTGTAGGGACCACTTCTTATGTTTTTCACCAGGAGTAGGTACGGGGTTAATTTTTTTTTTATGGATCTGTAGCCGCCCTGAGGACACGGAATTATTTCTTCTGCATACATATCATCAAAGACGCCACACGTCTTATGCAGCTTTATAGGGTCATCAGACCCGTTGTGCTGCCTTCTAGGGTTCAGTTTCTTGTTTTTCTTTTGTTTCTTGATTTTGGTGTTGGGGCATTACTGAATGTTGTCTGTGTATAGGTTCATTTTTCTGAGGTTAATAATGAGGAACATTTGAAAGCGTTGCTGCATCAGGTAGACTTGTTTGGGTCTGTGCTTCCTTTGTTACTTTCGGACTGGTCTTTACTATAGTTAAGAAGGTTGGACCCGCGTTGGGAGGTTCTAGATCCTACCGTCTTTCTGGCCTCTGGAAAGGGGATATTTGAGGTATCCTTTGAATTTCCTTCTACTGTTCCAGATTTGGCAGGCTTTCGATGGCGTGATGAGCTTTTCTACACTTTATAATTTTAAACTCTGTCTGAAACTAAGTAACAGAAACTGCGAAATCCAACACCTTTTGTAAAATTCAACGAATAATTTAATATAATTCAAAGTGAAAATTTAAAAGGAAATTATAGTATTGTGAATTAAATCCCAAATAGTCCTGACTGTTTCATTACAAGTCCAAAAGTAAAGAGTGTTTCGAATGAATTCCATTGGTGTTGAGAACACATTCCAGTCTTGAATGTGCTGATGTGCAAATGGTCTTGAAGTATCACAATGATATAATCTAAACGGACCTTGATTGAATCCAGAAAATTCCAAAATAGTGATTTAGACCAAAATTATTAAGTAGCTCTTTGTAATTCCAATAATTTAAATAAATTAATTCCTCTCAAATTATAACTCAACACAACTAAAAGACTGATTATATTACAGCTGTTAAGACGGGAATATTACTCTGATATAAACAACTTTATATACTTCTCCACTTGACCCATATCGCAATAACCATTTTCTGGAAATACTCTGTCATTTTAATGGAATTTCCTGTTAGTAAACAAGGTCGGGGCTGTTTAAATTTTAGCAAGCTACCTGAGAAACAGCCGGTAGACTACATTTTTCCCTCAGGAATACCAATGTCTTGAACTCAAATCTTAGCAAACATGTTTACGAAAATAATGATGTTAATCAGGCAGGCCCAAACTTCTACACTCAATTATGGACAAAGGTCAATCACACATTGCAAATTAAATATGAATAACAATACATTGTGGGGTGGCTTTACACTTAGGTTCCCGATGTGAAGAGTCTCCTCATCGGCCACACACACAGCTTTTGGAGCATCTATCTTTGTGGTAACTGTACATCTTACTTTTGAAATGTCGAAGTGGATTTGGGCTGCATATCTCTACCATGACCTACAAGAATCCAACCTTTACTACCTTGCGTAGTGTTTGTGTGTTGAAGGTAAGTATTATGGTGTTGATGTACTATATATTTGCGGATAAAGAATCAGTGACACCCTGGATGTTCGTGCCATTGATGATTTCTGTGTCGCTGACTCCCGCCAAGATACGGCAGGAGATTATGCACTTAGATGAAATCAGCGACGAGTGAGCAAAACAGGTTACTAATTTATCATAGAAAGTTCTATTTCTTGGATATTTTCAACCTATCCTCTTCACTCACACTCCAAAAGCATGCATCCTGAGTTTAATTTGTTACTCTTTTAGGTGTGCCGACGAGTCTAAGTATAGTTTTTTTTTGTTACTACAAATGGGGGATAGCGCTACAAAAAGTCTAGGTGCATCTTTTGACTGGATGATCATGACGCGTAGAAATGAATCCACGCCGCATGGTTGAATTAAATTGACAACGGTTTTGTTCTTTTCAGTTGAATTTTTGTTGATTTTCCGTTATGTTTTGTCGTGTATTCATCACCCGTGCTTATCCACCCATCACGGATTCCAAGGGGACGCAGCTCAAGTGCAAGGAATACGCAGGTGGTACACTCAGCCGTTAATATACCTCCCGACTGACCCGTTAAGTCACTGCATTCTAGGAAGCCTTCTGAGACAGGAGAAAGGAAGGAAACTGTTGTGGCAACGGTGGTAACAAAAGAATGATACAGGAAACTATAAAGGTGGAGAGAAAGTTAGATTATAAAGTTATGAAGAACTCCACGCGCTCAGCGTGACAAGCCCATTTGCCTTTTCTTGGCTAATACATACCACCAGTCTATTAAGAAGCAGAGTCCAAAGTAGTGAGTTGCGTGTGGGAGCTACTCATGGGTCTCCCTTTTACTCAACTATCAGGACCCTTTCCTCCCTCGATACGGGTCCAACCCATGGTTAACATGTTGCATCCAGTCAGTCGCCTCTTAACAGCACGCAGCCGGTACACATCGGGCCTATTATACAACACGGAGCCGCGGGGGTGTATATTAAAAGTCAGGTAGATGTACCAATTGGAGGATTGGAGAGTGTTGGACTTTTTTAAAAAGTCTTATTTGCAGTTTTTCCGAATCAAATTTGAGAAATGATCTTACAAGAAAAGCAAATGTTTAATTAAAAAAATACCCCGGAAATTATGATGGAAGTAGTAATGGACGGTGAAGGTGAAGTGTTTTAAAACCCAACATAGCAGAAATAATAAGGGTGAAAAAAGTGTTTATACTGTCATATTATTAATTATAGTATACGCCGTTGTCTGGACATGGCAGGTATGGGACTTTAGTTCAGTCCTCCATGATTAGAATGTACCTGACTGGCTCACTATTTTCATTCAGACATCACGGCGTTCTTTGATGTCATCATGTTTCATGCTAACAGCCAACTTGCAACTTTCATTATCCTACATTGTAACTTCAGTATGTGAACGTTTTACTAGTGAGATACTTAACACTGTCCTCCAAAATGAAATCTGTCAATTGCAAACAGGAAATTTAGAGCTGGAATGACACAATTCTATTCAAAATGTTAACGTGTGTAATAAAAATGCACATAAAATCACCGACATGGAATCTGAAATATCAGTATTGTAATAACGCTCAGCAAATTCAGTAATAAATGTTGGCAACTGTAGAGATGCAATCTAAAAGGTACGTCCCTGCATGCATATAAACTGCAAAACATAATATACAGCATATGCTAATAGAAACTGCAAAACAGAATAGTGCAAAATACAATATGCAGCATATACTAATAGAAAATACATCGGTATAATTAAAATACATGCATAGAATTATGGCGGATTGCAGGTTATTGGTTTTAGTAGCCATTTGCTTCAAGTGAAGAAATAAGCCCCGAATGCTGTCATCGTAATAGGCTGCGTGTCGATCACACGTTACTTCCGGTGCTTATAGCACGGTTTAGCGAGGGAAAGCCACAGGACGTTGAAATTTAGTGAGCAAAAACATTCGCAAGGATATCTCACTCTAAAAAAATTATTATTTTGCATAAAACCGACTATACTAAATAACAGATACAATGAATGCAAGGGACGAGCGTAAACAATCATGTCTTACTGAAGTAAGGATCCATTTACCAGAAAAATTACTTAATTGAACCATATAGATTCTTGCAAGATTAACAATTACACAAATAAATGATGCAATTAATTATAATTTGAACATTTTGCAAGTCTGTATAGAGTAAATTATGTGTGGATGAGGTGTTCGATAATATGGGAAATTTAATGATATCAAATTCCACAAATGGTAGTAAATACGAAGAAGGCATGTATCACATGACTCAATCATAAAATAACTGTAATTGTGTCAGCAACGAAAGCAGTTTTTTGATCATGGCCAAACCCAATGCTTTCAGTAGTTAAGCTATCGTGACTTCTATGCCTCCCAGACATATTTACTATCTTTGTTTTGAAACCTCATTTTTCCAATGCGAGGGTGAACGGATCCAAAAACCAACATTCACCAAATTTTATTTAGTTCAAACACGAATATTTTAACCACCACATGATAATTTTATTTTTCTTTCAAAAACTCTAAGTGCCATCCACCATCCTATCCACGAATTTTAAAATAACAATACAACAAAGCTAGACTACCAACCCTTAAAATTAAAAGAGGTATTTTACCCTTAAAATTAAAAATCTAAACAAAAACATTGGTCGCCAACCCTTAATTAAACAAAACTAGGCCACAAACCGTCTTAACTAATAAATAACACTACAGCATGTCCACCTCAAATTCCAAAAAAAAAGCAACCTCTTAACCACTAACCCCCAAAATGAAAATAAAAATGTCAACCTATCATTTTTTGAAAATCCATCACAATGTAATGTCCAAATTCTGTACCTTCTCTTTTGTAATCAAAAAGTTCACATTCTCTCCGATGAACTTTTTTCTTGAACCAGATAAATGTGCCTATATCTTCCAGTAATTTTTACCAGATGAAGGAATTGATTTCTAGTTATAACCTAATGCAAGTAGGCTTTTCATCAAATTGATAACAAAGTGTTCATTGACTTTTTGAACTAAAGTACTTATTGGGATTAATAGGAAACTAAAAACGATATGAAACATATTTCCAACTTGTTGTTTCAGCTAGAAAAAAACGGAAAGAGTGGCATTACCCCATAGTTTAATAAAATAACTTTAAAATTATTTCTTTATTGTGTGATGATGCCATTTGCTTAATTCTTGCATTAATTAACATGTACTTTAGTATTGCACTGAAAGGTTGATTTTTAGTAACAAAAAGAGCACACACAAAAATTCAAGACGATCGAAAAGCTTATAACCTAACTAGTTTAGTTGATGACATGTCAAATATTCGGTTAATATATTATACAAATACAAATTAAATTAGCTCATATTAACACAGGTAATAAATGCTTGTTTACTTGTTCAGAATCATATTTTTTAAATCATCATATCTATTAGTTGTAGATACTGTCAGTGTGTTTGTAAGTCTTGTCGTCGTTGTGATTAAAAGTAACATACCTTTGTATATTTGCAAATAAATGAATCACCACCACTAGCTCCACAACCTCTGCAACATGTCCCTCCTCCTCCTCGGAAACAGTGTACAAACTCTGTTATAGTTCAACCAAGAGTTGCCGTATCATACCATGAGATAAAGTCTCGAAGGAGTGATTACATAAAGAACACATGGGTGTATGGACTTATCCAAATTTATTCAAACATGTATTTATTGATAACATTCTAGGCATTAATTTTTTTTGAAACCACCTCAGTCTTGGAAACTTAGATTATTGAACTCGTGTCCATAACCACTTCTACCATTTTTTTTTTCACTATCTCAATGGATTAAATGCAACTTGGAAAAGAATACGATTACACGGAAAGATCACACGTCTACGTACAATTGATAGTTTTCTCTGAGATCCTCGAATGCATCATATACTAATAATGTTCATCGTCTACAAGTATTTAACCATTCTTATCACGAGATTGACTCTATCGTTAAATTATCACTGAAATACCAAAATCTAAGCAATTGCATGTAACTGGAGTCCTATAGTAAAATAAACGTTCAAGATTTAACAATAATATAAAAGATCTGTACCTTCGTAACGTTGAACCCATAACTTCACACTTTCGTTTTTTGCTTCATCATGGAATATTTAACTCTTTTTTGAAATATCCTTATAAATAAATTGATATCTACAACACTGTATTCAATCCTTTCAAAACAAAACCCATATGAATATAATACTTTCTTCCCGTGTGTTACCCAGGTAACACGATTATTTTCATCAAGACATTACACCATCAGATAACACTTTAAGGAACACCTGTTTTGATCCATAATTGTGGTATTTAAATTCCTCACAAATAGAAATTGTATTTCCGCCCAATGTAAATTTGAACTGATTCCAATTACGCGACAAAAATTTAATATGTTTGGTTATGTTAAATAGACATTTAGTTTCCAGAATTGACTGTATTCTATGAAAACGTTTAGGTTTTCTTTGAAAGAGTCAGCATCAATTTA
The DNA here is from genome assembly GCA_016617855.1 of Megalonaias nervosa. NCBI lineage: Eukaryota > Metazoa > Mollusca > Bivalvia > Unionida > Unionidae > Megalonaias > Megalonaias nervosa. The sequence goes on from JAECUM010001963.1 coordinate 141,716, forward strand.
AATATTACGGTGTCGTTTGCATATAGCAAAATCAACAGTTTCAAGTACACTTCGATGTCAGAACCTTCTGTGCCTTGTGCAAAATTCCAGTACAATCGTGTTCTTGTAGAAAACAATCCAGATTGTTTAGAAACAGTGAAAATAATATCAGCGCGAGGTTTTCACCTTGCCTAACACCACAAAGAACTTGAAAAAATGTTGTCCAGCGAAAGTCATACAAAATTTGATATTCTGATATAAATTGAGAATAATTCTGAACAAACTTGCTATTTATATTGTTTTTCAATATATTTTTTTTCCAAAGAGCTATAGAGATTTAATACGTTTAAAGGTTTCCTCTTCAGTTAACTGTGAATTCAATATATTATCATCGTTGTCCATGTCCAGATCGTCAAGGGTACTAGACATGTTTTCATACTGTTGTCATTATAATCTTTAAAAACGTTGCATAACGTATCTAGGGTACTGCTGGAATTATCGTGCTTATTTTCAATACTATTAATAAGTTTCCAGAAATCTCCCGGTTTTTACTTTTCAATTGTCTGTGCTTCGCGTGTATAGTGTGATTATACTTATTTGCATGGAACATCATGATTCGCTAGTAATATTTGCTCGCATTTTGTACATTACGCTTATTCGTTTGTGCAGGATTAATATTACAAATGTTTCTTGTTAAGTGGTATTTTTTCCTCACATTATGCCACTGTCTCAGAAAACAAGGTTTGCTGTTAGTTAGATTATTTTCACTTTTAGTGCTTCTTTTAGTACTTAGGAAACTTTTTTTCCGCTGAATCGAGAAATAATTTCGATATATTTGAACACAAATCGTTGACAGTGTCTTTGTCTAGAACACCAAAATAGGCAAATCCTAGGTCAGTAATCTTGCTGACATATAACCAAACTCCAGAAGTCACTAATCCGTTGGAGCAATTAAACTTTTTCCATTCGCCGGTTGGAGAAGTTAAAATTTTCTCCAGTCTCTTTCATTAGCAGTGTCTTGTCTTCGGACACATGAAATCAGCCATGTATTTTGGCTAAAACACTTATTTCGATACGGATATACAAAAAAAGATATAGGGTATCAGGCTAATATTACAGCACTGTGTTAAGGCAAATGTTCTAGTGCATTTCTTGTGTTCAGTTATTATGCGAATCAAATTCTGCTAATGATAGTATTTAATAGACCCCCCCAAAAAAAAAAGAGGATGTTTCATCGTTGTTCTACTTAATGAAGAATTGTGTATCAATATTTTCGCATGTGGCAGTCACTAGCACGTTGTCTGTGAGAATTATTGTTGCTGTTGCGTGTGTGCTTGAACGCTGTACTGTTTTGCATTTTCAACCATGCCTGCATGTAGTGTATGGCTGCTGCACTGCATTGAGCTGGAGTACCATATGCATTCAATTAAAATTCATGTCCAACTGTAAACTGCACAGACCCAGATCTTCCGTTGTGACATGCGTTGGCAGATCTGGGTCTATGCAGTTTTATTGGTTACGACTATTCTGTAAAATAAACGACCGTGATCTGTAGGTGCAAATAATACAATAACCAGGTTCAAGATTTTGTTTATTATTTCTTGAAATAATAATTTTTTTTTACACATGTAACATTTACTTTACGTCATCAATTTCTGTACCATAGCTGTTAATGTGTCTTTTGGAGCGAAACTGATTATTTTTTAAAAATACGTTAGACGCGATTTGGAGCATAATGAGTACCTAAATAAAGTATAGTAAACCATAGTAAGCTACCACAAGTAGTATGAATACTGATACTACTAGATTATAGGTTACCGTCTGTATTTACTTATTAATCAAGAACAAATGCAAACTATGCAGACCCAGATATATCGTCTCATTATGCGCTGGAAGACCTGGGTCTATGCAATTTGCTAGAAACAATCAGTAGAACAATAAACATAGATCCTGATCTGCAGGCGCATTATGTGCTGGCAGTTTGGGGACTATGTTGTTTGGGGTTTGATTCGACTTATAGGAAAGTATAGACAGTACTTTCAGTAGGAGTATCTCCACATGGTGGAGAGCAAGAGAACATGCCGTCTCTTGATGACTCTTGTCAAATTTGTGAAAAAAATGTCTTTTCAAATGTGTTTGTTTCAAAACGTTCGAAGTATTCCTTACATTTTGTTTAATATGAAATTTAAACAGATCGATTCAGTGTTATTTAGAACAATACATAATATTTGATTGTACGAAATAAACTGTCATTCTTGCTAGGAAACATGGAGTTGCAAGGACAATCTTTTACAAATTTAAACTTCAGCTTATGTGCACAAAAGAAAAGAATTAATCTGCATGCTCCTTGAGAATGTTGATTCCGTTAACATAATGCCCAGTGACTGACATTACTAGCCAGATATATTCTTGAAATCAGCAAAAGCAAACTGTTTTGTATTTGTATACTATAGTTGCCAAGAAACTTACCCGAAGCAAAATATAAGGAATCCATAATTCTCTTCTAGCATATTAGAACAGGAGTCACCATAGGATTGTTTCATGATTTGTAAATGCTTGACAAAAGATGATCGAATAGGATCACCATTGCTAACTCATCAACAGGATGTTGACTATTTTCATATTTACCATTGCTAGATATTCAGGAAACGAAGATTTGTAAAGCAAGAAATTGTTCTGTTATGATGCACCAAAATGAAAATAATAATTTTGTTATTAAATGTTAAAATTAAATTTTATATTTATTTGTATACTCTATTTTGTGTTACCATTTTATAAGGATTTGCCCTGCAAATTGAGATAGGTGCCCCAAGTTGGTATTTAACTGCACTATTCGCACTTTGCTAAATGAGCATGTACTTATAACGTCAGAATGAGACGTTTCAAAATTTGGCAAAACGTTTTGAGTACTTGACAAGAGGGCAGTGTTGTGACTATTGGAGACACCTCCTGCACCAGTATTCATTCCAATGTTTTGTTTTGAACATCTATAGCCCTTAAATGGTCTTAATATGATTATGTGACAAATATCTTGCTCACAAGTCACAAATGTTATAGGTGGAACAATGATCATTTGTAAAACAACATACTAGTCTGAAATAGTCTGAGTAGTTCCTGAAAAAGGAGAAGCATGCATCCTTTAGACTCGTCCCTCCAGGTGATTTTGCTACTACCTTTAACTAGAAGAAGCCATCTTTTAACTATTTATTATTCCAGTCTCTTAGGCATTATGGCATCTTTAATATAATTATATACAAAATCAACGTTCTGTCTCTCAGTTTCGTAAGACTCAGGCAAATCTGTAGTCTTGCACTTGACACTGAAGAAGTTGTGTAAAGTTGAAATTGAGAAAACACACATTTGATACGTAATCGAGAAAAGGGTTCTTAATTTTTTGACAGCCAAAATAAATCATTTTCATTTTAGGGAAGAAAACTAAAATGTCCCAAAATTTTGTCACTAATTTTTTAACATGGTAAGTAATAATATGGAGGTGTTCCACACATGACAAGAGGATTTAAAGTATAATTGATTAAAGTGTGCTGAAGTGCTCTTACGTTCTGTAGATACATACATGCATGCATACATACATTGTTTCGAATATGTAATTAAATTGCTTGTGTGTTAGTTTTAAATTCTTTTTATTTTATTTTTGTTTCATTACATTTTATTGTAATGATTATTTTCACGAGATTTGATATTTTAAAAGAAAAAAAAATCAGTCTTCTGTTGACTTGATTAGAACACAAAAGTATGGCTTAAGCACAATTTTTAGCTCACCTTGGTTCATAGTTGTTGTAAACATCGAGTGAAAACGATTGGCTATTACCTACGTCATGTTCGGCCCACGTGTTAGCTGAGTTGTAAACAGCCTTTCTTTTTTAATTTATTTCCAGTGTGGGAATCTGTTTCTTAGATAGGGCTATGCTTGCCTACGTGATAATTGGCATTATTTTACTACGCTGTTCAAATTAGTGAGCACGTAGTCCGTCACGTGAGCCACCATGTAATCTAAAATCGAGGCTTAAAACAGCCATTTGCTAGTAGATCTATCCAGTCGTATTCATACACCTGAGAGCTCAAGGTGTTTTTTATTGTTGATGCCAGTTTGTTCTGAAGTTAATCTATTTTTTGGAATTTAATAATTTATTCTCTAGAAAACTACACAAGTGCTCCTTTTTATAAAATTCTGGGACAAAGACATTCAGTGGAAATTTATTTTGGAATTCTAAACGGGAACATTATAAATTATGATTCAACGAGGAACTGTTGCCATCAGTACAACGACCACATCTGACGTCATCGCCTTCCATGTTGGAACTTCATCGAGATTCGAACCTGGATTCAATTAGAACTGTTTAGTGATATGACTTATATTTTTCAATTCTAGGAGTAATTTTTGGATTGTATTCACAAACCGTAAGTCCTATTTCATAGCTTTACCTTGTTTTCTAGGGAAATAAATTATTTTGTTAAAATTTACAAAGCTTGTTGACTTCACTCTTTTCTTTTGTAACTATTGTACGAGCCTACACGTAACAACATACATACATACATATATACATACATACATATATACATACATACATACATACATACATACATACATACATACATACATACATACACACATACATACATACTGGTATGTGTTTTTAACTTTTGTCCATGAATGTAGATTGTAAGGGTCTTTTGTAAAGAATATATTACATAGCTAACGTTCGTCCATGATTGTAGGTGCATTTGTAAAAGTATTTACATGACCTTTCAAACTTAGAGGGTTCTAGATAATGAACATTTGGGGAAATTTTCACTTGGGATGATTGAGTTGTATTGCGACACAAGCAGGTGAGGATGCATTTGAGACATAGGTCAAGTAGGGATGTATTGTGACATAGTGTGGGATGCATATAGGGTGGAGGAAGTAAACAGTTATTCATTCCTATTCCAATTTTAATTTCAGTCTGCAGAAATATTTATTGGAATTTGAGAGGAACTATTTAAGTTATATAGTGAAATTACAAAGTGCTGATATGACTGTTAGGGCTAAAACACTATATTGGAATTATTGTGAATTCATTTAAAAGACATTCTGGATTATATCACCGTGATACAGCAAGACTGATGGCACATCAGCACATTCAAGGCTATTATTACATCAGCACATTCAAGACCTGGAATTTATTCGGAACACGTTATACTTTTGTGATAGAACTTTTAAGATTATTTGGGATTTAATTCACAATACTATAAGTTCCTCTTAAAATTTAAATTTGTCGCTTACAGAGTTAAATTATTCGTTGAATTTTAAAACATTATTTATTTCGCTTATTTCTGTTACTTAGTTTAAGACCATAGAGTCGTAACAATATATTCATAGATAGATACATACATGCATGTGCAATAAATATGGCTGCCATTATGAATAAAAAGAAAAACCTTCAAACACCCTCTCCGAAAATGCTCAACGGCATTTTACCAAAATTAACAGTATACGTCAAATCTCGAAGTCATTTAAAATATACAGAAATGTTGCCAGTCCACCATCAGATATGATCATATAACGAAAAATAGGCAAAAATTGAAAAATTATGTCTAAAACAAGATCCACAACAGAATTGACCGATATGGACAGAAAACACGAGGCCTTTCGATGTTCAGAAACGAAAACACTGTGCGATCAAATATGGAAAAGATACTAAATAAAAGAGAACATTTAAATAATTATTTTCGTTACATATGTAATTAATACAGTTGGAAGTAATTTCTTCAGAAGACATTTTATTGGCCCAGATTTATTGGCCAACGCTCTCGCATTTGGCTATTAGGCAGATGCCAACTGTTTGTAATTTTTAAAATAAGTTTCAAAGTTAGTTCTGATGGTTTGCAGAGTATACTGCTGACATCATTACGGTAGTGGCGATATACATATTTTACAAGCACACTTATTCTTGTCTAACTGTATTTACTGCATTTTTATAGAGTAAAACTGGCTTAGTATCGGACAGTTGAGTTTATTGTTCACATTACAAGAGTAGAACTGGCTAATATCAGACAGTTGGCTTTATCGTTCACGTGACAGAGTAAAACAGGCTTAATATCGGATAGCTGGGTTCATTGTCCACATGCATATTTTCACAGAGCCTGTCAACCGGACAAAAGCATGGCCTGGAGAGGATGGTTAGATGAAGCATGAATATTGCGTATGTTCCTTGCGAGTTGCAATGGAAATTTGTAAGTTTTTAACGTGTTAAATGATTGGCCAAATTTTGTGATCGCTCTTGACTAACCTGCCGTTCCATTGGCTTGCTTTTAAGCAGCATCTGCTGACGATGAAAACAAAGGCTGCCATATTCACAGATGTAAACAGCTTAGTTTTAGTCAACTGCCTGTAAACATTCAGAAACTTAGGAAATATGCATATAACAATGCCCGTGGTTGCACAGCCAATGATACAGGAACTATTTAAATTATATATTTTTACATAGCAGCTAAAAACGGCGAGCCTTGGTAGCTCATTTTGACTTGTAATCCAAGCGTCTTGGGTTCGGTACCCACCCATGTAATCCTATGTCTGCTTCTCTGGTGTGTCTTTGGCAAATGCGATTGGCTCTCATTTCTTTGGCATAATATAACCAATGATGTAAAAGTGCCATTAAAACCAACCAACCAAACCAAACCACACCAAACCAAAACAAATCGAAATGTTTATAAGGGTTGTTTCTGTCAATTCTGACTTAAGGTATGTTTTGTTTGCACATAAAATGTGACATCTCATTGAACATTCCAAAGTAGACTAGAATTTATTGTAGTGTACATCGCGAACATAACATTGTACATAAAGTATATTATTTGCCTTTGTAAAACATGTTTATTAACAGAACATTTGATTAGGTACATTTTATTTTAAAGAAAGACCAATTCAAGTTTTTAAGCCACCGTGGAATTTCTTAGTCATTACAGAAAGAATATCATGTACATGTCACACAGCCTGGTTACATTATCTGTTGGTTTCACCATGTACATGTATGTATCAGTAGAAAGACAACATTATGACTATCCTAGGATGTTTTACCTAAACAGTCAGATGTAGTCAACGACAACATATCTTACACACTAAATCCTCTCATAATAAGCGGTTAAAGACGTACAGCAAATGAATCAGTCACAAGATGAATAAGGCATAGCATGCAGTGAACTGTTCAGTATGTCTAACGTGTAGACATGGAAATGTTGGGTTTCTAGTCATTTCGATAGAATGGCAGCATTATGGATATTGTAAATCATGTAACTTTAAACAGTTTTGTAAAAGTTGCAGCTTTGAAGAGCATTAGTTATTTATCCTACATTGTTTTCTAATAAACACGAACCAAACAATCGTTGTAGTACTAAGATTTTATTGACTGCGAAAGCATTTTATTGAAGGTAAAATAACCTAATAAAGCAGAGAATTCATAGCTATTGTTAACGGTAGAAAAAGAACTGCAAAATGTATGAAATTAGGAATTATGTAGTATGAGTTTTATTGTGTGTTACAAAGCATATTTACATATAAATCGATCGTGGTTACTGCACATGCAACCATACCAAGACGTGATTGGATCGTGATTTACATGGCTTATTCATAACAACTGATTCATATTTTTGTAATTGTTCGTACTACATGGTGTTTGGCCTTGATAATTGGATTTAAATGAACACTATTAAACGATGATAAAAATAGAGTGGGCTATGATAAAAATGAAATACAAAAAATATCTGTATAAAACGATGTGAAAGAATTGTCTAAAGAAACGAAACTTGGTGTCCATGACAACCTATTCCTTTTCCAATCGACCACACCGTTTAGACAATATACCTTTCTGTAACGTACTTAGTTCAAATATGAGGATAATTGATTTAAATACTGAAAACGCGGACTTAATTATAAATGATAGTTGTACCTTAATTAATAAACCGGTACTGACATTTAGCTAGGCTGATAGAGGCACATTGGGGAGATATTCCGATAATAGCTGGTTCGGCTACAGTGGGATAATATTACAGTCAGAAACCACTGTAATGCATCATCTAGTCTAACCGTGTATATTCTGGATCACATTACACTATATGTACTAGTTCACGCAGCACATTGTGTATTCATTATTGATATTAAGATTCATTATTACATGTATTATGATCATGCAGTTCAAACTTCAAACTTGTTAAACTTTATGTAAATGTAGATAAAGTTATTTCTCTCACAGGCCCACCCTTCATTCCCTAAATTTTTCTGACTCATCTAATAACTTACTTAGCCTCCTCTACATTCCAACGAACTGAAGTAAATGACAAATAATATGCAATTAAACCCGTGACCTGCAATAACCAACTTAAATTTGTCCTTAATGGGCATTTATGCTTTATGTAAAGATAAGAATGGTAATAAATAATAAAAAAAATAACAAAAGTGACCCTACTATAATGTCTTTTCTTCGTACAGTCCTTTGTAAGCAGTTTCCAATATGATATATTAATTGTATAGTAATTACTATTAGAAGTGAAGTAAATACCCACCTACATACCAGGCTTTGCTTTCTGCAGCGAAACGGTGGCCTTATAAGAGGGGTGGCATTGCATTATAGGGGTGGGTGGAGTGGACAAAATGACACTGTAAAAACAATGAAACCCGTTTGAACATTAACTTTCTGTTTAGCGAAGCGAAACGTGTAAATTTGTAAACTTTCTTAGCTTTTGATATATATATATATATCAATAGCGGAAAACATTTTTATGTAAATGGTTATGGGCGGAATTATCACTAACAAAATTAACTTTATCATCATTCATGTATTCAACCCTGGAAAATTTGCCCTTCAGCAATGGAACCATCACAGATCCAGCTATGAGTGGCTGCAAAGAACTCACATATTTTATCACCGGCCATAATTAAGTCAGCGGGCGATTAACACCTCAGTCGATTCCTTGCCACGATACAACATTGATGGCTCAGTTTGTCGTCACACCTAACTACTATGCAACAAAATCCGCAAGGGGCTTTTACAGTGACCTATGTTGTTTGGTTGAATTCGTTCATGTCTTTGAAAGCAGACCTGGACGCATCTTTAAAATGAGAGCTTTCTACTGAAACGTCGAGACATTCAAAGTCCGCGCAAGTGATAAAAGGAATTTTCATCTTTCTCTGTACCGCAGTAAATTTGAGAATGTTTTACCTTGTTGAATTCATCCAGGTGATGCCGGTATTTTCGAGGCAGGCCTTTATTGTCACTAGCCGGATTTAACGCTGACGACACTGCCCATTTAAAAATCTGATGTTAAAATTCTTTACGTTTCCACCGGCCATGGGAGGACCAACGCTGGTGTTTGTATGTAAAAGGATCCACGAAATATTTGATATGTTGAGATATGTACTTCGACTTCAGTAGTCCATCCCGTTCCTGACTTGGTGTCTTTTTCCAACGTCCCGAGAATATTTTCAATGCCTTTTACACTTTCATCACAGATGGCGCTGGTGTGCCGGCACCCCTGCGAATACACGGTGTAGTAGTTTTAAATCCATCCTTGTCACAACTAAGCGGCATAACCAGGTGCTCATTAAGGACAATATCTACTTTATCGCTAACATTTTGTAAAACCGATGTGATTTCAGAAATCATATTTGTTAATAGCTGTCGATCGTTTTTGCGTGGTTTGCATGCGGTTGGGATATTTGTCACGTGATTTTCTGATTCAGTGTTGTATGGGTCTCAAATAAAATTGAAGTATGTCAGCTTTTCGTATACGGCTTGGTATTCGAATTCCATGCTGTTGTGCGATTTACTTTAGCTGAAGCACTTTAGGTGTGCTTATACGAGCTATATAATGGGAAAGGTTTCTCTAATTAAGAAAACCGTCAATAACTTAATTTTTATATTTTACCAGGATTAGAAACTGCAATCGCTTTCATCCTAGCTATGATATAATTTATTTCTGCATCCATCTGTGCAGTCACAGATGTCTGTTCAATCAGAGTGTCTGTGCAGTCCCCGGTGTTTGTGCAATCACACGTGTTTTACACGCCTTGTAATATTCACGAACAGATCCACAAGGCCGGCAGAGTCGATTACGTGATTTGATTCCGATGCCACATTTAAGACGTGGTCATTCACCTGGACCAGTACTTAACACTAGTATATGTGTTTTACAGCATTCATAGTGGCATGTTCTGCCGCAGAGTTCGTCTTTTCAAAGATATACGCCTTTGTATTTGTTGCATCCCAATGCCATCGGGCTTTCTATACATGTGAAAGTGTATCTAATTGGGATTCACAAACTTTCTCCAACTAGTTAAGCGTGGATGCCCGTCGCCGCTCTTTAATCTCCTCCTCTGCAACCAATAGTCTGTGTGATTTGAAGATTAGGTTACAGAGTCCATTTCATGATCGTATGGTAATTCGAAATTTTAAATCAGGCTTTTACAGATAAACAGACGTATTCTTTTTAGGATCATCTTAAAATTCCCATGCAAACATGGATAAAATAAATTCCAACTAATTGTCAGCCCCAAATAGTTCAAATAACACATCACGGCAAAGCATTACACAAACTCCAATACGACCAGACTTTGTACGTTTGTATCCAGTAACATCAACTGTCTTGGAGCGTTGGTACGTTTCCTCAGTACGCTTTGCTTAATTGCTTTTAATAACAGCTTCCGAAAATTGTTTCCAGTGCTTGCGCTGCTTCTCTTCTGCGTCGTTATAAAACCTTTCACAAATAAACTGACGATTGGTGAGTGCGGATACCATTACTATATTAATGCCCAAATCATTTTTAATTGATTTGCTCTTGGATAGCTTCATCACTACAGCTAGAACATTCACTGCAATCATCAGACACATCAGACAAACTGGACAAATTTACTCCTCGTTTGTGACTTTACTTTTTCCTGCACAATATTATATAAATTTATTGTTATTGTTACTCTTTTCATAGACCTGACCCTGTTTATTTTGTTCCATTTCTAAGGTCACTCCCTAGTTAATCTATTGTATCCAAGCCGTTTGGTAGTTTATTGCCATTTCTGGAGACGTCAATAAATCAAACCAAATATTTTGAGAGTTAATGTGATTTTGTGCCATATATATATATATATATATATATATATATATATATATATATATATATATATATATATATATATATACATTGGATTTTATTGTTTGAAATTTTGCTATAGCCAGTTACATAATATCTTCTGTACAATGAAATTTGCAATTTTCTATCTCCGTTCCCAATAGGATAGTAAAAATATATTTCTTTCACAGACTACCCTTCCAACGTTATCTAAACAGGTTTTGCCACTATCCGGACTTCCATTTAAGTAACTGTAATATGTTGCAGTCCATAGTTCAGACTATTTTTGTTGCACTGACTACTTATCATATTAGATTCATCGTGACTTATTCGATTATTAAGTATTGCTTTACTCATCAGTCATCGATAAACTCTCAGATTACACAGAGCACAAGTTACGGTGTCTGGGTAAAAAAAAAAGATGTGATGTAGTTCTTTTTAACGCTTTTGCATTAAATCTCAGGAAACTTACAGGAAAACCAGTAAAAACTAGAGGATTAATAAATCCTTTGCGAGATACATACATACATATATATATATATATATATATATATATATATATATATATATATATATATATATATATATATATATATATATATATATATATATATATATGTGTGTGTGTGTGTGTGTGTGTGTGTGTGTGTGTGTGCACTTTCATAATTTGTTCTGACACCTCTGTAAATTTCTGTCTCTTTTACTAAATTATTTTTAACTTCATTAATTATTATAATCCTCAAATGAATTTCATAGTCTGTTGGTAACTACATTTATATATCTAAGAAATGTATATTTTATTCTACCTTTAGCTACGATATAGTCAATCGCAAGGTGACTCAAATAAAAATGGCGTTCCTAAGTGTAACAGTGTTTCTTTCTCTATCATAGTTCCGAATTAACTAACCTTTTCAAACGCATGCTTTGTGCTATGTAGTCCGTTCGACTTCTCATTTATAAATCTTTCTTTGTTTCCAAAGCAACATTGCTGGAAATGCATTAATTATATTACATGCTACTGTACTAAGTGGACAGCAGTTAACCCTTTAAGATGCTTGTCTGGGTTCACCTTACTAATTAATTTATCCCCAAGTCTTGCATTATTATCATCATTAACTGGGGGCCAACAAATTCAGCTGGAAGGTCTCAACATCTATCCGGAAGGACCCTTAATCGTCTTTGGCGTTTGTGTTTAGGATTTATCATTACGTATATGAGATGGATTCTGAACAACCATGCGGTCAGGATATCTGGGAATCTCCTGAATGTATGTTGGGCCAACTGTCATCGGATGCTAACATAGATTACAATTTTGCACCGCGTTACCAGACCCGCATATACTGGAATATATTCCATACGAGGCAAGATAGAACTCGACCGTTTGAACTACCCTGGAGTACCAACTCGAAGCTAGATTGTAATCAATAAATTACACGCGAAAGTAGCCCAACCGCTGACTACGCGAAAACATCTAAGGATTGTTTTCATAACGATGAAATGGAATTCACAGACATATCCACCGCGATAATATTCTCCATCAATTATATCGACCTACCAACAATGACTCGTTCAGAAAACGAAAAACCTCGCCTGATATTCATTAAAGACCCGCTTGACCGCGTACCAGTTCTTAGACGAAAAAGATTACTTAGCGTAATCAATGTAGTTTCAGGTTAACGTTGTGACCTGTCCCTGGAACGCACAATCACCGAGAAAAAACATTACCCTGGAAAATATTTTCTGTGATGGCATCGCAGTTGTACCAGTGAGGAAAAATGCTTGCTTTGAAGTACGTGTACCTGTTGTACCTGGTCGTGTCGAGCAATTAATCTCAGCGGTGACCTTATTAATAGAAGATCTATGATGGATCCTCAAAGTTACCGACGCCAACAAAAAAAAATTGTAGTGGAAAAACAGCTCCGAGAGCAAATGGCCAAAAAGAACCACCGTACTCACGATATACAAACGTGTGTTTGTTGTTGCGGATGCATTTTGTGGATTTCCAGCCGCAACAACTGCTGCCCCTTATGTAACAGAAATCGCGACTGCTTGGGCTATTATAGGCACGCCATTTAGATTTGCTGTCCGAGCCATACCAATAATAATCGGTGCAAAAGGCGGCGCTAGCTAAATAATTTCGGTCACAAAAACGAATACACGTCTATTCTGAAATTCTCGCTGCCGCGCAGAACAGTCTCAGTACCATTACTAAGCTGCAGGAAGCCATTGAGGATAAAATATTACCACGGCAGAGTTCGAAATTGTGCTGGACAAAATGGAGAACTTCAGACGATTCCGCGAACAAATACAAAACAGGAACTCTAACACGGACGCAAGACAACTCAGTTGATTTCCACGGAGTGGATGCTGTCTGGAGCACTCGCGCGTGGAGACGTCTGAAATCGCCATTTATAAACAACTCCATAATATCCTGTTGTTTTTCTTCTTAGTAATAATGTAGCGAGAAAAAATGGTAATGATATGTTATATTGCCAACATAATATGAGGATTCCGATTAGTCTTTTTTGAATTTTCAAGGACAATAAATGTCCAAAATTAATGTACGATATACAGTACAATTTACCAAATGGTAAAATTGTTGCAGAATTTATAAAAACAAGTATAAAAATGATCAAAATTTAATATATTATTGACAGAAAATTACAAAGCGAAGGCCAAGGAAACTTTTCCAAACGATTAAAATTAATGTATTACTTAGGGAAATGTTTCTATCTATCTATCTATCTGGATAGATAGATAGATAGATGTACACACATCTCTCCCTTTCTCTCTCTCTCTCTCTCTCTC